>CAVNYN010233138.1:0-11660 GCA_963692815.1 Nyctanthes arbor-tristis
CCATGACAATAAATAAGAGTCAAGGACAATCGCTCGCCCATGTAGGACTTCTTCTAAGAAGACCGGTGTTTACGCATGGACAACTGTATGTTGCAATCTCCAGGGTCACCAGTCGGTCTGGTTTGAAGATTTTAATTTGTGACAAAGATGGTAAACCTTTGAAATCAATAATAAATGTTGTATACAAAGAGGTTTTCCAAAATTTGTAATAGAGTCAACTTTTTTCAGACAATGTCTTTTTCTTATAATTGAAATCCAACTTGTGTGGGCTTTTTTATTTTTATTTGATAATTTGATAATTTTTCGCGTAACTTATAACTTTTACAGTTTTCCTTCCCGTGCATCGCACGGGTTGAAAGACTAGTATTATTTAAGAATGCTAGAGTGATAAATCCAAATCTATACTTAATACTAAAGCAGCGGAGTTTTAAGGCCCCACCAAAATTTTCCAGCCTGAACTCAGCTAGCTTACCTTTTTTTTATTTTTTTCCCTTTTTTCCTTTTCTTTTATTGTTTTAATCAATTTATTAATATTATTTTTATTATTAACATTTCTTTTCTGTTGGCCTTTAGTGCGTACATCAGCGTCAGTTTTGGGAACTTTCAATCACGCGTTTTCCACTTGCTAGAGAGTAGAGAGAAATTCAAACTCACGTCTCTTCCTTTCCCAATCCGGTTCATTCTTTCCCAATTCCATTTTGTAAATTGTTTTCTCTATCTATACAAGTACACAGATGTACATGAAGCTGTTAGCCAACATCGTCTCGCGTACCACTGAGAACATTGCACTTTCTGTACCAGATAGAAAGGCGTTGATTTTTGGATCGAAGTTCACCAATGAGGACTTCGTGAAGAAGCACACCGAACCCCGTGTTCTCTCTGTGGTCAACGCCGATTCAGGGACCAATGGATCTCAGTTTTTTTTATGCACTGCGAAAACAGACTACTTGACGGTAACACGTAGTGTTTGGGCAAGTAGTTGAGGGCATGGATGTGGTGAAGGCCGTTGAGAAGATTGGATCTGCTTTTCAAAAATCCTTCCAGTGACTCACAAATGGCGATTGCGGTAAGCTTTTTAAATTTATCAGTTTGATTGCTTCTGGTCCTTTTTTTTTTCTTTTGGCTCTATGTTTCTAGGAATTAATTTTGGGTTACGATTAGTTGAGAATATTTCAATTTTTACAAAAATTTTCCATGAAAGCGTAAGTTTTGCTATTTGAATTGCTATATTCTATAATAACACAATTAACACTGAATTAAGGTTTATCGAGGTTTTTAATTTATTAATCTTAATGAGTTGCATGCCTGCTATTTGTAAAAATGTTTGAGTGACAAAAAAATCTCCAAATGAATTTGTCCCTCTTAAGCTTTTGTTGTTTCCTATACTAGAATTTGGGTTTTTGAAATTTCGTTTTCTTGCATGAGAAAGGCCTCAGCCTCTATGTAATCAGATCTCATTCCTTAAATATGTCTATACATAAATTGTTTAATGAGGGTGTTTGGGGCATGATAGTTTTCTCCTGAAGTCTACTCCTACCCTTTTTGATGTTCGTAGCATAACATGATTTCAAGACCCCATAACACCTGCTTCTCTTTGAGTTGTTTTCGCATAGTAGTTTTCACTTTGGGAATATGCCAACTATTATGACAATATTTTTTTTTTCTGTATGATGTATCTGTAATGTTTCCACAGTAAATTTGAAGTTGTAAATGCAAGAGCTGGATATGATGAAGGTTATGCAAGAGAAATTTGGAGTTTTCTTTTCTATTTTTCTTTCTTCCATTTTTTTTCCTCGGTAATCTTCTCCTTTGTGTTGTTTTGGGCAATCTTCTGCTTTGTGGGATTTTAAAGTTTTCTTGCATTTTTTAATTTTGAAAAAATAGCCATGGGATCTGCTAATCTAAGGCCAAGAAGCCGAGAATGAGAGGTGAAAATGATTGGGCTACCATACCCACCACTGATGGCAAGGTTCGAGCAATTAAGGATAATGGGAAGCAATTTGCATTTATCGCCAGAAGTATGGCTGACATACTGCAATTGCTTCAATCGAAACAGTGAAAACATCTCTGATCAGGAGTTTGATTTCGTTTGAACATGAAACAAAGAATCGTCCCCCTTTATTAAAAAAAACAGAAAAGAAAAAAATTGAATCGTAAAATTTAATTCTTACAATCTATATGAGTCAATTAGAAGGTATTATTGAACTGTAAAATTTGTAACATTTGCAATTTTATACTGACTTCGTTGAGTTTTAGAAACAATTGTTATTTGCCGTGCATCGCACGGGTGGAATAACTAGTATAATAGAAGAGAGGAGAATATATAATGGCCAGAAAAATGGACTTGCACGGGCTGGAAGAGAGAGGTACATAGAGATGGAAAAATAAATGGTTCTCTGCAACTCACAGCATGGTGATGCATATTTAGAATAGAAGCCACTACCATGAGGATACAATCTATCATTCAAGCAAAACAATAAAAGAGAGCAAAAAAGGATGGATACGTACTTCCTTTAACCACCTGTAATCATTAGAAGTAAGCTGTACTTAACCATCTGCGTACACCTATCAGATAGTTTTCCATGCTCAGGAACCAAAATATAAATTACCCGTCCAACTACATGGTAATGAGGAATTTGTTCATGAATGGAGCAAATAACGCCGTTGTTCCTGGAAATCACTCGCAGCATAATTGTCATAAAAATTAACTAAATAATATTTACCTACCAACTACATGTTAAGAAGGAATCTCTTCTCAATCTTGAGCAAATAACATCATTGTTCGTGAAAATCATCCATGACACTACTACCATGAAAATGAATAGAATAAAATTTGCCTACAAATAAGAGTGTTGGCCACCGAATTAATTGTAAATAGACCTATTTCGTCTCTGATTTCTTGACTTTATTCACTGCAGAGAAAAAAAAAAAGAAACAAAAAATATGTTATAAAACTATTCTCAGTGAAAGATTTAGAATTTTTCAGTTGTTTGAAATAGGAACCTGAGCAAGATACGACTTCTTTTAAGTTGATATATATAATTAATTTACACGATATAAGTTGATGTCATTACTTGTTGTCAATATCTTACCAAATCACTGAATGAAAACTCAAATCACCTCAGTCCTCTATTAGCTAGAATAGAGAGTAGAGAAGGAGATTCCAGCTCTTTCAGTTGTAAGGTTAGAACAGGGCTTTTTTCCAAGTACCATGGAATTAGATTATGCATATTATTATAACATAGAATTTTCAAGCTCATGTTGCTTTTTTTTTTAATGGAAAAGAAAATTTGACAAAGAGCATGGATGTCAGTAATGCACTATCTATATACAGAGCAAATAAAATTTTAGTTGTTTAACTTCATGCAGACGTACTGGGAGATTCATTAGAAATAAAATAACATTAAGCACTAAAATTATTTCCAAACTCAACATAACATCAAGCACTAAAACTAAGAATTAACTCCAAAACAAACATATGCGGAATGAACTAAAAAGTCCAATTTCAATTTTACTTGAAGAGGAACACTTACGAGAACCATAAAATTTCACTTTGCACACTAGAATTTTCACCATTTCCACACAATTGAAACCAATCAAGCTATAAAAAGAACGTCCTCCCTTACACGGAGAGGACGTTCTTTGTTGGCAGCTAATTTGGCACAATAATGGACCCAACTATTGACTAATAATGCCACGCAATTTCCCTCCTTTTTTGTTTCTGGCCCACTACCAACAAATACTCCTGGACGTCACCACCTCCCCGCCCAAAATACACTTCCCTGCCCCCCATTTTTGCCCGAACGCCCAAACGCCTCTTCACCACCACCGCAATCTCTCTCCGGCGAAGAAGGGTCTGAGCTTGCCGCCCTACTCCAAGTTCCCCCTTGGTGGGGGCTGACCATATCTGGCCGATTCCATCAAGCACAACCCCCCCAAAAGAAGCCGTCCTCCTCTTATACATCCGCCACTTTGCCGGGTCTCTCTGTCGTCGCATTCTCCCAGCTAGCTTGGCCTCCTTCTCTCAAATCTAGGTAAGCACTAATGCCTTGTGAATGTATGGAGAAACCATAGAGCAGCTCGTGTAATTCTTAGGGTTCATTTTGTAGGCATCGTGTTATTTTTTTTTTGGTTCTCGCCTCAAGTTTCTGTGGACTGTGGTTTATTTTATCAGTGTAATGTAATTTGGGAACATTTCGAGTTATTTCGAGTTCATGTAATTTGGGAACATTTCGATTTCATGTAATTTGGGAACATTTGTAGTGAACTGTTTTGTGTTCTCTAGCGTATTTTATCAATGTATGCCCAAAATCTATAAGTCATTTTGAGATATTGTAAGCTGGCAACTTATGTATCGAACTCTGCACTCGGTTTTGTGGACAATATCAAGTGGAATAGCTTTAAGACTCCAGATAATGACAAACAAATAAGTAGTTGCATTTAATTATTTAATAATCAACATGTTAATACACTTTAAATAAATGGTCGTTTTTAATGAATTAAGAAGTACTTAGCCATTTGACTTACAAAGAGAGAAGTTAATATAAAATTTTGTTAAAGAAATCAATACAAAAAAAGCAACTACTTAGCCTTTAATGAATTAATCAACAAGTTCAGAAGTCAATAGCAAGTGGAGTAGCTTTTAAGACAAAGGTGCTCTCCAGACATTAACAAACAAATGAATAGTTGACTTTAATGATTTAATAATCATGTTCTATCCACATTGCTCTTGCTTTAACAAATGTACGAGTTGGTGGTTTAGTCGTAACATGTTTGATTATGTATACCGTCCGGAGATGCCTGCTGAGAATCAAAATACACAACCCAGCCATTTCTTAGAGTACGTGAGGATGGTCGACTCCGATTTCTTAGAGTATGTGACACTACATTCTTTTGCATTTGTTTTTGTGTTCTCTATTAGTTGTAATACTTGAACAGATGTATTGGCTATATCACGCGGCTCTTGTGTTTATTAGGCTCATATAGGTGTATTGGATACGCGACTAATGGTTGGCAGGATGTTGGTTTTGTGAAACGTGATGCATGGCCTTTGTAACAAAGGTTGGATAAGTCTACTCACAAGGGAGAATCTATGTCAATTTTTTTTAGAAGATTGGTTACTTTTTTTTTTTTTTTAAAGAAACACATTACACATTTACTTACATAACTTTGGTTAAAATATCATCGAGCTTACCTTTCCACTTTATATGCTCTTGGAGGCACTTGCTTGGATCTCAAAAGAGGGCAAATTTTTGTAAATGGCCAGTATTTCGTACATTTTGTGGGATTCATTTTGCACATTTGTCAACTAATATTTATAAAACGGCTGTGAAAGATACATATTTAGATTCACAGTTATCCACTATATTTTGTATATTTTTTGTTATCATTGAACTATTATGTAAGCAAGTTGTATGTGTAAATGGTGCCAAGTAGTAAAAATTGTGTATGCCGTTATGCACATGCCTCTCTAAACCTTCTTAAATACCATTGAAAATGTACTTAATGTTTAGTTTATGATTTGAAACCTTATGATGAACCTTTATTGCATTGTTAGAAACTAGGGAAGATTTAAGGACAATTGTGCAAAACTCAAAGGGAAAAAACAAAAGAATCTCAATTACATGCGCCCGCACCCCACTTTGCATTTGTGTTGGCGTGCCAAGGTGTGGACGCACCAGGTAGGCGGTGCGGCCGCGCTCATTCTGCGCATTGGCTCAAAAATGGAGGCGGGGTGAAGTGTATTTTAGGGGGATGGTAACAGGAGTGTTGGTTGGTGGTGGGCCAGCAAAAAAAAAGGGGAGGCGGGGTGAAGTGTATTTTGGGGGTATGGTAACTGGAGTGTTGGTTGTGGTGGGCCAGAAACAGAAAAAAGGGCGAAATTGCGTGGCGTTGTTAGTCAATAGGTTGGGTCCATTATTGTGCCAAATTGGCTGCCAACAAAGAACGTCCTCTCCATATAAGGGAGGACGTTTTTTTCATAGCGGGATTGCACCTGAAACTTGCCTCCACATTTGCTGCCTCGTTTCCTGTTTGAAGGGTTGTCCATCCTATAAAACCATTCAAGGAATAATTAGTGAAAAATATTATGTAAAAATCAACAGTTGGATTGATTATTTCACATAATATTTATAAAGAAAAAATCATACGAAGTGCAAAATGAATGCACCATTCAATTTACTTGAAAAGTAAAAGGTAAATTCTAGAGGCAGTCACCGAATTCATGTGGACTATATCACATGACCACAAGAATGATTATAGAGCTATAGTCTGCCAATTAAGGTCTGAATCCATTTGATTAAGGGATTAGGAGAAGAGATAAATTAAGAGATCCAATCGACAACTGAGGAAATCGGCTAAAGATTTTCACTATGAGAAGATTCTTCAATTTTATGGATTCAAATCAAATGAAAAAGAGGATTATAGGTTCACATGAGATAGGGGTGAGACTTGAGAGCATCTCCAAAACATAGTCAAGGTTAAATGTCATGCTTCAAAATTCAATATGAGAGAGATATAAAAAAAAAAAAAATTTTGATGGGTCCTATATGTTTCCTATTTTTTTCTTAATCATTTTAATCTCTTTTACCCCACTTTTTCTTCATCGTGTGAAGTGTGATGTCATATATCTGCCTTCTTCTTCACCGTGTCAACTATTATTTTATTATTATTTTTGAATTTGTCTCTATCTCTCTCCACTTTTTTAAATTTCCCTCTCTTTTTCTTTACTTTTCTCTCTCTTTTTACTCAATTTCCCTCTCATTTTTCTCTCATCACCTAACCAAAAAAAAAAAAAAGGCATGTATCTTGGTGTGAAAGAAAAGAAAAGAAATACCATAAAAGTTTTATAACGAAAGAGAAAACTTGTGTATAAATAGATGTACATCCCTGGTGTAATATTCATGTTTAAAAATATATATATATATATATAATCTGGACGTGTATTATTATGAAGGGAAGAATTGGTCTTCGTCAATGTTCTGTTATTCTTTTTTTTTTTTTTTGGAGGAAATCAATGTTCTCTTCTTAGTTATAACGTTTGTAGAACTTTTTAGACCACTTGCTCTTCCCTTCCACAAACAAAACACACATGAGTTTAAGGGTCCAAAAAATGTGGCCCAAACCCAAGTGTAGGTTTCTCATTTGCTTGGAGTAATTTAATATTTCCATCCTCAATATAGAATTTGATGGATTTCACAAAATTTTCCCTAACTAAAATTTATAACTATAAATTGATGAAATGCGTTTTTCCTTATCTCTATATTTTTAAACAATTATATCAAATCCAACTTGTGCAAAATAATGGTCAATAATTTCATAATTTTTAAAGTAAAAAATTGAAATTGACAAAAACTTGTAATTTTTTTCTTGGCCGCTCAATTTTTTGATAATCAAATCATATTTGACTTGTGTAAAATAAATGACAAAATGTTTGAAATGGGGTATAATCATTCATTTTTTTTCCTTTCGTTTTTAAGAAAGGCAAGGTTACATATTTTGCTTTTAAGATATAGTTTGAATTTTTTTACTTTTTGTTATTGTTTTAATATATCAACGAACGTGTGTAACTTATTTATTTATTTCTTTATTCTTTTTTTTTTGTGAAACCTCATGTGTAATTTTTTACTTCTATCTCAAAGTTCAAATTTAACGTATGCAAATATATATATATATATATATATATAAAACAAGTATAAAGTTGCTCAAACATTTAAACCCAGAGATCAACATTATATTACTAAAATTAAATTAAATAATTTTGTAATGACATAACTTACCTAGACGAAAAGTAAAAGCAGATTATATAGTTTTTCGAGTAGTTCGTTTAAATTTTTCGTTGATTTCTTGTATACCAAAATTTACCACATAGATTATATGACTATCATAACGAATTGAAACGTTGTGAAATTTTAAAGTTCATTATATTCGACATTGAGGATACTCCTTAAATGCAACACCTTCCAATAAAGTTTACTAAAATCCACTAGATTCCATGACATAGGATTCCATTAGAATCTAATAAATTCTATGGAATTCTATAGATTTCAATAAAGGATGGATTTCTATGGATTTTAAACTTCAAAATGCACTTACAAGATTTTCTTAAAATCAAACCTCTTACCTTCGAATTCTTATCGAATTCACAAATTTTCTTAAAAGCCTAGAAGACTAATGAAAATTTATAATTATAAATTTTTTAGATCAAATTTTTCTTATCATTTTAGTTTTTAAATAATTTTATCACATTCAACTTGTTAAAAAAAGGGGTCAAGATATCAGAAAATTTACAAAAACTTCTCAAAAGTTTTGTTAAAAAGCTTCCCACCCACGTGGCACCGTGCATAGATGTACATCATGTGTATTTCAAATCAAAGTCAAATTTATTTCAAATCAAGATTTGCTCCTCTCTGGCATCTTCTCTTTCCTAGACCCATTTCACTTATTGTTACGCCAGAGGGGCTTTGGAGGTCTTCCTCCTAGCCTTTTTTCCAAGGTCTTTGGGGGATAAAAGGGAGAGGGAGGCTGTGTTCAGCACTTAAGGATGAATCTGTCATCGTCATGTAGCACCTTCTGTAGGAATCGACAAGAACATGGTTTCCACCGAAATTAAGATCTTAGACCAGAGGGTTGGCCAGCGTTACCTATGATCCACCTCTTAGAGCTTTTGACCCACCACGAGGCACTGAAAAAGTTTCCCCAAGAGGCACCCACCCCCTCTCTAGTGCCACAGTAGAGCTTCTTCACTGATAGGCTGCCGAGATACATCAGCTTCTTTAGCGCTAGGCTCCCACCGTAGGGTCTATCCCTAGTTCTTCAGTCACTCATGATCCTAGATGAAATGATAAGGGAGAACCAACCCAGCGAGGCGTGGCGATAGGAACAGCGGGACTGTTTAATAGCAGGTCGCAGCAGCTGGACTCTAGAGGGACGGTAAAGTTGTCGATGGAGACTGTTGCACAAATGATATAGCAGGGGATAATAGAAGGGCTCAGGTAAAGGTTGACAATGGTAACATTGTTCAGTTGTAAGTCTCCCTTTACGGAAAACGTGCACTCTTTCCTGTTTCTCGACAATAGCAAATACCCCCGTATGAAGGAGTATGACGTTACAGGAGATCCTAATAATAACTTGAATACTTATATAGATATAATGGACATGCAAGACACCCAGATCCCATATTGTGCAAAGTCTTCCCATAAACACTCACAGGTCTAGCCAGAGATTGGTATGGAACATTGCCAGAAGGGTCGATTGGTTAGTTCAAAGACTTAGTGGAACGATTCCTAACCTTCTTCGCTAGTAGCAAGTGCATTAAGAAGATAGCAACAACCCTCATGAAGATGAAAATTCATAGGTTGGTTCAACAGTGAAAGGCAGCAAATCCTAGATCTTCGTACAACCGCCGCTGTGTCAGCCCTTACATAGGCAGTGACTTGCCCAAAATTGAAGAGATCATCGTCCAAAAGCCCACCATAGGTCATGAATAACCTCTTGAAGAGGGTAGAGAAGTATATTAATTTGGAGAAAACTCTGTTCCTGATAGTAGTGGACAGCTGGACAGAGAAAAGGCCACCGCCTTCCTCTGAGAAGTCCGACTAGAAGAGAAATAAGTTCGAAGGAGAGTACAGATCTCGAGCCCACCAACCTGATGAAATGAATCAAGAGAAATCGACCCCAGTCAATGCTTCCCAGTCCCAGATATTAATGGAGATTAAGGATAACTATTATCTTCATTGGGCAAAGCCGGTGAAGGCTAAAATTACTGGGAGTAACAAGGACAAGTACTACGACTTCCATAGGAGTTGCGGACACACCACAGAGGAATGCAGGAACTTGAAAAAAGAGATAGAGTGCTTGATCAGAGTGGGGTATCTAAGGAAGTTCGTGAAGGATGGTAGGCCGGAGTGAGAGGTTGAAAAAAGAGAACAGAGCAGAAGATCTTGACAGGAAAATCTGGCTCTGCAGAAACTATTAATGTCATCTCAGGGAGCATGGCCACTGGGGATAACTCCTGTACCGTAAGGAAGTAGTATGCCCGCCCTATTAGGCATGGGACAAAGATCCATTCAGTACATAAGGTCGAGCAAGGACATGTTATTACCTTTGACTCCACAAACTTACAAGGGTTAGCTCTTCTACATGACGACGCGATGGTCATCACTATCGTCATAGGTAATTTCAGCATCAAAAGAATACTCATCAACAATTGAAACGCCACTGATGTCCTCTCTTTGGGGGCTCTCAAATAGATGCGCCTTCTATCAGACCATCTGCGCCTAATCCACACACCCCTACAGGGCTTTGGACAGCATGATATAACCATCTGGGATGATAGATCTTCTTGTTACCTTGGGCAAAGAAGCTAGCCAAGTTATAAAGATGGGATTTTTAGAGGTTGTGAATACTCCATTGGTGTACAACGCAATAATAGGGCGCCACTTCCTTAATAGTTTGCAGGCTGTTGTCTCTACTTATCACTTGACAATGAAATTCCGATCTAAAAGGAGGTCATGACCGTCTGTGGTGATCAATCCGTTGCTAGGTGTGCTATTGTTAGGGTCGGTCTAATATCATGAATTTAGTTGTAGGGAAGGAGGCTTAAATGTCTGCCGTAGGAGATTCGTTGAAGGTCAAAATTCTGAGGGGTAGAAATTTCTCCGGGGAGAAGCAACTTCTGTCCAACCTTCAGGCTCAATTAATCGAGTGCCTAACGAAGAACTTTAACGTTTTTGCATGGGATAGCAGCAATATGTGGGAGATCGCCTGAGGAGAGATAGAGCACCATGTTAATGTGCTCCCAATAGAAAACGGGTAATGCAGAGAAAGAGGTAGTTCGTTACTGCCCAAAGAGAGACAATACATGTCGAAATCGAGAAACTACTCAAGGCGGGATTTGTTAGGGAGGTATAGTACCTAGATTGATTGGCCAACGTAGTCCTGGTACCTGAGCATGACGACAAGTGGAGAATATGTATTGATTTCATAGACCTCAACCATGCTTGCCCCAAAGACTGCTACCCCCTCGTCTGGAGAGAACATTTAGTCAATTTGGGTTTGGGCTATAAACTTTACAGCTTTCTAGACACCTTTTCTAGTTATCACCATATTTAGACGGCTGAGGAGAACCAGGAGAAAACCTCGTTTGCGGCCAATGAGGGCATTTACTATTACAACCTTATGCCCTTCAGGCTGAAGAATGAGGGGGCAATGTATCAAAAAATGGTCAACAAGGTCTTTTCAAAGGAGATCGGGAAAATTATCGAGGTGTGTGTGGACGATATAATAGTTAAGAGCAAGGATAGACATTAGCACATAGTCATTCTTGAGAAGATTTTTGCCATCCTCAGGGAACATCGTATCAGACTAAACCCAGAAAAGTATGCTTTTGGAATGGGATTAGGGAAGTTTCTTGGCTTTATGATAACACACAGAGGGACTGAGGCCAACCATAACAAAATCTTTGCCCTAACAAGCATGGAGTCGCCGAAGAATCAGAAGGAAGTGCAATGACTAACAGGCCGGGTTGCCACCTTAGGCCGATTTATGTCAAGGTCGGCTGATAGGTGTGCGTTATTCTTTCAGACGATAAAGGGCAATCAAGCTTTCTCGTGGGATAAAAAATGTGAAACTGCCTCCCGACAACTAAAGGAATATATTAG
>CAVNYN010233149.1:0-21158 GCA_963692815.1 Nyctanthes arbor-tristis
AATATTAGAAAGATCATTTTTTAATATATATTCTTGGAGTTTTTATTCAAGTTAGTCATCCCTTTATGGAAATTTGTACAAATATTGTTACAGATCAACTGTATTGACGATGGATAAACAATCAGGTACAAAATCTTTAAGGAAAATTATTTTGACACCTAACTAACTATCTTGTTAAGGATCAAGTGAGTTTGTTCAAGTTTTATTAGAAGTAAAAGAACCCTCTTATATCAGTATATATAGACCCGAGTTCGAGTCACCATCATTCCCCTACATTCCCAACCTTGTACCAAAAAAGCTTGTTCTGTCAAGGACTAGAATCTTGATGCCCTACTCAAGAGATTTTCAATACAATTAATGAATTCAAAACTCTTCTTCTCTCTCTGTTTCTGGTACAAATTAATTGCGAATTATAGGGAGAAGCGGTTGAGTCGAGCCCAAAACATAGCGTTCAGATGTGTCCAGGACAAACCCTCTTAATCATGAATCCAAAACTCTTCATGGCAAGATAAACAAAATGTAATGTAATTTCAAAATATAACAGAAAAATAAAGGGAAAAAGAGTATGTAAAAATGTTAAGTGATGTTACATATATGTTTACAAATAGAGAATAAAATTATAATTTTATCTGTGTATTCTATCTTTCTTTTATTGCACAATATAGGGGGAAATTGTAATTTCACACCCTTTCGGTAAGCACATCTGTACATTTTTCTGTACAAGTAGATTAATCTGAAAATGTTATATTTATATACCAATCTACTATATCTATAAGTATTGGTGAATGCGATTAATTTAATTAATTAATATTCGCTATGAGATGGAAAGTAATTTTACCATAAAATTTTATCTGAAGTAAGAGTGGTATGGAGAGTAATGATGATATTATGTTGACACTTGAATGTAAACGTGCAGTGTAAGCTAATTTTCGGCTGCAATTACAACATTTCTATTTTTAGTAAACTTACTATAATCACAAAGAAAGCCACAAGGGTTGTTTTAGTAAATTCCAACAGGGCAACTTGATCATTCTTTAATACACTCGCATGAATCATCGTAACTCCAACCACCCCCCCTTCCCAACCCCGCCCCCTCCCCTGCCCCGCTCCGCCCGACCCTCTCAAGTCTCAAAGAAAGAAGAAACTTCACCTCTTTGACGAGCTGTCTGTTCACACGTGACGATATTGTTTATGGTCCCTCACTAATCATTTTTCCACTGCTCAATTCCATTCTTACTGTCATTATTTCAAAAATACAAGGGCAACTTTGGACGAAATTTTAATCTGTTTTAATCATTTTTCAAAAGTAATTTATATCTGCTTCATAAGCCTTCCATTAGAAGAAGATCAAAGGTAATAGTTCAAGTGGTTAAAAGTACTTCTTATCAAAACAAAGTCATGAGTTCAAATCTATACTAAAGTTTTTCCTCTAAATTCTCCCTATTGTATAAAAAAACTTCAAGTGGAAGAGCCAAAAATTAAACTGATTTCTTCAAGAGTCACTTCAATATAAAACGTAGAAATCATGAAAAAAGATCTTCTAACATTATGTCAGTATGATAATATGTCGACCAATTAACACTGATCAATGGAAAATGATTACCTATAACCACACCTCTTACTAGAAAATGATATAAAATGAGACGTCTAATGCAATAATGTAACAAGTTGAGATTCCATCTTAAAGGTTAACTTATTAGGTGCAGCTACCGAATTCCATATAGACACATCTTTTTTCCATATTTAACCGATGTGAAATTCATTAGCACCTTTTCCCCAACAATCCTCTCTTCGAACAAAAAACTGTATAATCTTTCCCCTTCTCTTCACTCTATCAAAGGCTCAAACTTTCCACTATGTCTGCCTTTACAAGCATGGCTGCAGCCGCTTTTTTTAGCAAGGCTCAAATCTTCCGTTGCGTCTAGTTACCACTTTACATGGACATAGTAACCACTTTGAGAGTGGCCTGTGAATTATTTCTGACCATCATAATTCAACCTTGGGGTCCACTTCCTTTGTTCGCCTATGTTCAGGTCTCTCGCGTGGACCCACACAGTTTTGGCCTGGCTCTTGTACCATCGGTAAAGAATGGAGATTCTATTCCAAATGTCAACCTATCAAGTAGAGTAATTCAATTTCTTATAAACACGTCTTTTTCCAATGTCTAACCGATGTGATAATTCACTTTTCAAACGAATCTCATATCTGTTAGGCACGGGAAAAGAGATGCCTGTAACGAATTAGAGCTTAATTTGTTGCCCTATAAGGACCGACCATCACAATAAGGTCGCCATGGGGTGGAAGCCGGTAGGCGAGCCCCTGTGGGGCACGAGGGATAGCACCAAAAGTTTTCCATATTTGACGTATTGAATAAGTTAGGTTTTTTATATTTTCCACACTTGTAATTTTTGTTATATATCCTCAAAATTCCAGTAATATTAGGAGACCAACTTAGGGTATTATATAGAGGGTTGTTCTCTTGTAAATCCTGTATTTCATGATACAATAAAATTATTGAAGTGGCCGAAGACAGGACATAGCTTCAAGTTGAGGTGAACATGTATAAATCTTGTGTGTTTTCTTTGTGTCTTTATCGCTTTATAAATTGATTTTGCTTAACAAATAAATGATGTCATGTGTTAGTGTGGTGAGTATCTAGGCTCGCCACATTAGTTAGCAGTGGTCTACGTTAAGTGATCAATAGATTGATGTAACGTGTCTAGATACACGCCACACATGTGTCTGATACCATTTATGAACCCAGACACGTGATATTATATCATTTATGCATATCTAACCATTATGGTACAATTTCAATACATCAACAATTAAAAGTCAACTAAGACATAAGTGGTCTAGTGACGTTCTAGTGAGTTTTTCAGCCCCTAAGTTCAATTCTCTTTTCTAACATTTCTCTCGTGCTCTTTTTAAAAAAAATAAATAAAAATATCATCGGAAGTCAAGATTTGAGTAGAAGATCCAACCATAAATTGAGAATCCATTCAAAGATTTCACCCCTCAAACTTCAAAGGGTCCAAAAAAGCCCTAACCAATCTCTTTGTCTATATATAAAAATTAATGTCACTCTCTCAAATACAATAATATATATAAATAATAATAGTACATATCGCATAGTTGCGAATGCACTTTGCAATGATATATATGCCATCTCTCATTCTAATTGGAGCAAGAAAAAGAAACCAACCAAACCTCTTCAGCAAAAATGCCTTCAAACCTCATACTCCAAAGAATCCAAGACACACCGGCAGCCACCGCCACCGCCACCTCCACCGCCACCTGTAAACAGGCCCAACACCTACAAAGATGGACGCCGGCGGGCACCACCGAAGTCCCCGACGACGTCGCCCGCTACCACACCCACACCGTTAAACCCAACCAGTGCTGCTCTGCCGTGATCGAGCACATCTCCGCCCCAATCTCCACCGTCTGGTCCGTCGTCCGCCGCTTCGACAACCCCCAAGCCTACAAGCACTTCGTCAAGAGCTGCGACGTCCTCGTCGGAAATGGCAACGTTGGCACCCTCCGGGAAATCCACGTCATCTCCGGTCTCCCCGCCGTTAACAGCACCGAGCGCCTCGAGATTCTTGACGATGAACGCCACATCATGAGCTTCAGCGTCGTCGGCGGTGATCACCGCCTCGCCAATTATCGATCCGTTACCACTCTCCACCCGGCGGCCGGCGGCGGTTCCGGCTCGGTGGTAGTCGAATCCTACGTCGTCGATATTCCCCAAGGTAACACTCGGGAAGAAACCTGTGTCTTCGTCGACACCATTGTTAAATGTAATCTCCAATCTCTTGCCCAGATCGCAAAGAATTCCGCGGGCCGCAATTCTTCATCACAAATCAAAGTCAAACATACACACAAAAATTAAACATGCAAGATTGATTGCATAAACAGATTCAGATTTACGCAGAAATCAAAACCCTTTCAGGGTTAGACGATGTATAATGATTTTTCGAGGTTGTTGGTTTTTTTTTTTTTTTCTCTCTCTCTTTTTCTTTTCTTTCTTTTCTTTTTGGATCTTGTAAATAAACTAATTAATGTGAATTTTAATTCAGCATTTTTGAAAATTAATTCCCTTTCAAAAACCAAAAGCAAGTTTCAGTGTCGAATTAATTCTCCTATACGTTGACGCTTGATGCTATTTGTGGAAAAATTATTATATATGGATCAGGCATACGGCCAGTAGGAGCGATGTTTTGAGATGTGTGCAACATTTAAGTCGTCGCTAATATAGTTATTAGTATTGATTAATGTATGTTGTAGAAAATATTGATCATTGTCCGAATCAATATTTACAAGCTGGAATTAGAGATGGCATGGAATGGAAAAGACATTCTACTTACTCGTTTCATGGTAAAGGGTGGAGGATTGATTAATCTCAGAAGAAATTACCAAGATATTTTGTATATTCAATTGGGTAATTTTAGATGAGTAAAAACTAACGTGTACTGCATAAATATTTCAATTACCAAATAATTAGCTATATATCGTACAATGAACGAACACACACAAATTGATATAAGGATAAATGATGGATATAAATGTCCAACCTATAAAATTTTGAAAAGATGAGGGTGTGGGGGTACCAAAACAACGTGATGGGAATCAAACAGCCATAGTTTCTTGCAAGTTGGCCTTTTGGGGTGATGAAACAAACCGGTAGATGTTAAAAGAAAAGAAGAAAATGTGCAAGTTGCAACTTGTTTTTTTTTTTTTTTTGCTTTTTCCATGTGTTTCTGATTATAAAAAAATAAAAAAGCGCATATTATATCCATGCAACTTGCTTCTCTATCTTGTGTTCTTTTTCTGCTTTCAAACATATCTGCAGACAAGTAAGATTTCTTTTCTTGGGCTGTGCACTACAAAACTGGGACGGGTTCAGGACGGCTCGACGCACCATCGAGGTGGCGCGGCTGCATGCTTGAGACTGCAAGTTGTTGTATTTTGGTGACTATTAAACCGCATTCACCGCTGTATGTGTCGGCTGATGCTGGAATTCTTAATTTTTTGAAACTATTAAAAAACTCCAAGTTGGTATAGTTTAGGATTTGTCGAATTCCACGATGAATTTTTATTTTAATACTGATAATAATGAAAATATTGAATGCTTTGTTCAGTTCTTGACTTGGTGAAAGGCATATCAGGTACTACTAATTTCAATTACTACATCCAGTCAGACTCATTCTCGTTTTTAAAAGGATTCAGAAAAGTGAAATTAATACCAATATTTATTTACTACCTCCGTCTTAAAAAGATGGTCTAGTTTTCTTTTTTCATCATTCCCAGAATATGGTCCAATTTCTTTTTTAAAAAGTAGTTGAAGTATTAGTTCTCTTATATGTCTCCATTTAATATGCATAGTTATAAAAAAAATTAGAATTGTTAAAGTGGAATAATTAATAAATGAAAGGTATAATAGAGAAATGAATGTTAAAAATTTTACTTTTTTAATACCATTAAATAAACTTTTCTTAATCCATGTGAAAAAAGAATAGGACGATCTTTTTGGGAGAGAGGTAGTATTTATTTTAATTACAAGGGAATTAAGAGGACGGGAATCGAACTTTGATCTAGGTTGTGGGAAACTAATGTGAATATACTATCAGACCACATAGATCTTGGCGTGTAATGAATAGTGTTGTGAAGGTAAAACTAAAAAGCATTTATATATCTTCACATTTATTAAATATTCTCATTTTAAATAATTCTATTTTGTTTATAGCAATGCATAAAAAATTTGGGTCTATAAGAAAAAAGTAATTTTTCAACTACATTTTCAAAAGATATGTGTCCTATATTTTGGGATGAACAAAAAAGAAATAAATGTCTATCTTTGCGGGACAAATGACATTTTAGGATATATGTGCGTGTGTGTGTATGTATATATATATATATATTATATCCATGGTTTGGTTTATTAAGAAATCTCACAAACTAGATGTCTGGGGTCATCAACACATTATAAAACACTCCCTCTACCTTTGGTGGTAAGCCACATTATCCATATGATGCCGGCACCAAGCCTCTAATGTTTGAAAACTTTTACTACATAATCTCACTGACTGTTCAATTATTCCTTTTTAAAGTATTGTTAGGGTTGACGACATCCTAGACCTATGAACTGCCTTCTAAGAAGGGAAGCAAATTTGCCTCGGACATGGGATACCTTGTAAACAAGTGGGAATGGACAAATGGTGGAATTGGAGTTATTGATTGTCTTTTTGACTAGAGAACGAAACTCTCTTTTAGAACCTTCAATGTCAATTCACGATGGAGCAGATAATTAATAATAGATATTTCAATTACTAGTGCCTAATTCGTTCTTCACTTTGCAACTAGCCAAGATGACTTAATCTTGTTTAAATAGCTAGTCAGTCTGAGGTACGTACCGCTGCACAATTTAGACTACTCTTACAAAAGGCAACCTTAATTAAATGGGAAGCTTCCGATATGATCAAATTAGAAAATGATAGATAATGCATGATGTCACATGGAAATGATGAAACTTGGGTACAAGTAGTTTTGCGGGTTGCCAACTTCTCTCCAGGACCCAATTCGAATTCATTGGACCACTGACAACTCTCGTTAGTTTGACTAGCTAGCTCTTTTAACGGTGACAACATTTATAACGCTAACTACGTACAAATTAATGAAAATGACTACAACTTCCCTGCTGGAAATTTTGTGACATGAGTTTAATTAACATCTATATATGCTTATAACACATAACTATGGTAATTATAACACATAACAATATAAAAGATTTTAATTAAGCTGTGTAGTTGATCAACAACTTCTCAAAATGGAAAATCCATCAAGAAAAATCGGCAATACTACATTTGCACATATAATATGTCACCATTAAAATTGAGTTCTTCAAACTCACAAATTTAGAGTTTTCAAAGGGTCGGGCATATAACCACGTGGAATGTCCCGATACACGTCATATAGCTATATGACACCATATAATGTTATACATATGGTGTTAAGTTATTTTTAAACTCTCCTTGTCCCCTGGGATTTTAATCAAGGGAGACTCTTCTTGTATTAATTAATTAAAATTATAATTAGACAGCATAAATTGCTATTCATAAATTGCTATAAGAAATAATCAGACAGCATGAAAATTATATGAATTAATTAAAATACATAAAAGTATCATATTTTTTCAAGATAAAGTAATTATAATTATTAATATTCATTCATACGGTGAAAAATTAAGAAAAATTACAATTGAAATTTTCAATTGACTTAAACTAATGATATATGTGTTTAATTTCTATTAATTATAAACTACAAAATTCAACCATGTGGACACCTTTCTATATCGGTTAGAAAATTGGATAGTCAAATTTATCTATAACTTAAACAATTAAATGACGATAATTATCTATTAGTTATAAACTTTAATAGTAAATATTATTTCAAAATGGTAAAAGGATTAGGCAAAGAGCTAGAATAAAAAGTTTTAAAAAATTGAAAAATTCAAAATACCACACATGTTACCGCAGTCGGAAACAAAATGTCTAAAAACACCATACTAAGAGCATCCACATTGATAGTGCTAAAATAGAGTGTTAGTAGAGTTGTTAGTTAACAACTTAAAAAACAACCTATATTGGTAGTGTTAAAGTATTTGCTAAAAATTTTTAATTTAACAAGTTGTTAGTTTTATTATTAAATTTAACAACAAACTTAACAATTCATGTGGTATTTTTCTTGTTTTCTTACTTTAATTAAATTGTGATTAGTCCACTATTTGATTATTGAATTGATGACTAAATTTAAGACTCTTATTTAGAATCACCAATGTGACAAAAATTAATAATTAAATTTAACTTACTTAGGTGTATTTTAACAATCACTAAAAACTCTACTTTTTGCTTATATGGATGGTTAATTTTAGCACTATCAATGTAGATGCTCTATCAGATTATTTAGCTGGAAAACTATGGTACAAATGTATAAGAACTCCTTTCATTTAATAATTAATATATATATATATATATATATAACTTGGCACAACTACTAACTTAAATCAATATAAAGCCTCATTCAGTATATATCATATTAATAGCAGTATATATTTTGGCATAAGATGTCACCCAACATGATTATGAGGGTGACTACTACTAGCAATATTATACCTTAAATAGAAGTTACCTTAGAGTTTTCAGGACCAAAACAAAAGTTGTGGGCACTTGAAGGCTACCCCTCTTCTTTAAGTTCTTGATGAACATAATATTGATAATAATCATGAGTATGTAAGGTAAAACTCCGGCACTCGTCGTGTTGTCTTGTTATCACATCTATTTCTGGATATTCTTATCTTTCAACTTAATTAACTTCATTAAAAGATTAGTTTATTTTCGTATTGAAAAAAAAAAGAGAGATTAATTTATTTGAAATTTACCAGTTTCTTCCATTTTTTATGGTCAAATAGACTTGCTTTATCCTTCCAGGGAGAAGGACAAGGGGAAAAGAGCTTGCTCTAGTCCATCCATCAAAAAAAAAAAAAAATTAAAATAAAAAAGTCTCTAATATACCGGTCGTCATCATACGATCACATGGTTATCAAACGACTCAATCCTGCCCAGTAAGGAGAGCCAACTTGATACTGGAGATGACGTGAGAGAACCCGTAAGATTGAAAGAGAGAGGAAACTCGTGAAAAGGGCTTAAATTTTTGGGCTTGAAAGAAGCCTGGCCACTTGAGTCTGGAAGGCCCATTCATAAAAGAAACTACATATATCAATATTATTAGTAATTTTTTGGGAAGTTTTAGTTTCCCCTAGTTATCTAAAATATTTGTATTATTTTTACATGAACAGAAATTATTAATTTTTTTTTATAAATCTTATTATTACTTTTATTTTTAACAATATTTTTTGAAATCCTGGCTTGTCGAAACTTAGATTTGGTCATCGGATTCTGACTGGCGAGCGGCCACCGGGGGTGAGGTTGGTGGATGGGGAGATGGGGATTTTAAAAAATATTATTAAAAAAGAAAAAATGATAAAAAATTAAAAAAAACATACATTGCTATCTTATTATTCATGTAACATATTATGTTATCCAATATTTTTAAAAATGAAAAAGGTCAACAAGTATCTATATCTATAGAAATAATTTAGATGAGGGAGGGAAATATGAAACTTCCCCTTGTTTCTTTCTTTATTTTTTTTTCTAATTTTTTTTTATTTATACAAAACTTGATGGAAACGTTTTTAAAACTTTTATTTTTTTTTATTTTTTATTCTCAATCAAGGTTAAATGGTACAATTTTTTCTCCCCCTATTTAACTAGTTATTTTCCAATCTACAAAAATTGTTGTCGACAACAAAGTTGTTAATTACCGATCAAATTATTTATTAACCAATGAAGAACACTTACTCATAAATGACAGTTTTTAGACTACACATTCTTGGATATATTCTGCCTATAGATTTGTCAGGCAAAAACTGTTAGGTAGAATCCTCCCCATTGTGATAGTTTTATGCTGCCCATTAAAAATAGGCAATCATATAACTTATTATATCAATACAGTTCTAACACAAATTGTTAGTTCTTTAATGACCTCAGCGTCTGGTGTGGACGCGGACATATGGCCTGACCTCATTAATAAAGGATAATTATTTATTTCTTGTAGGTTGTTTTTAGGAGTAAGTTCAGTTGCTAGTGTGCGGTAAAGAAGTAGTTATTAACACTGGACAATGATAATTAAGGGTTAACTGCCCATTAAAGTGGGACCAAACTTTATGATAAATATTTAAAAAATATTAAAATTTGAAATCTTTTTTGAGGGGTTAAAATTTGAAATATTAATTGGGCCTTTATAAATGTTCACTGAAAATGCACAAGTTCTTTGGAAAACTTTGAATACAAATACAAAAATAGTAGATTAAAGTCCATACACCAGTGTCAAGGACAGTATAAACAAAGGAGAGCTAAATAAATTGTTTTACATACACTATAATCACTAAAGTGAGAATTTTGTAATATATCATATCATTACTCATTGTTCTTAATCGATCCCCATACAGATATGAGTACTTCGGAGTTCGTACTCATTGAATCTTTTAAAAAACCCAACAAAGTCCAAAGTAGTAATTAAAAATGATGACCAAACAATTTTTTATTACGATAAATTAACTGAGAACTTTTCTCTTTCTGAAAGGGAATTAGAATGACTTTATTTCATCAACTCAAAATATCAACCCCCCTTGACCAATTCGAGAAAAAGAGGTAAACAGTGAGTCCAAAATGAATTATTCAAAATGAATTACAACCCGAAGTCGAAGCATAGACAGCGGAATTGCAAAATTGAGGGCTATTAGGATATAACATCACGATTCACGAGCCACAATTACCACTAACAGATAAATGGTGTACTTCTTGATGAGATGAGCCACTGGCACAAGGTCCTTCATGCTTCTTAGGAGTTTTATGTATAAGAAGTTTTAGATTTGTAGAAGAATGTATGGTTGTAATGTAAAGAAAGATCACTGACAAGTGTAAAAATTTATTTTTCACAGAAAATATGTAGTTGGTATTTTGTTTTGATAAATTTTTGCTTTTGATAGAGCTCGGAAGAACAAGTTGGCCCAGATTCGGTGTTCAAGAGCTAGTTCCATACCCTCTTTGATTAAGTTCTCTGTTTGTGTTGATTAAACATAGTACTTAATCTATTTCTTGAATACTGTTAGCAAGAATCAGTGTCAGTTGTCCAAATTATTGGTGGGGATTGTATTGTATAAACATTCTTCTAGATTCCCGGGAGCTATTGTTCTAATTGCAAGCAGATACTCACTCACAAAAGATGCATAGATGGCAGAAGAAGAAGAATCACTTGCCTCTTTTATCACTCGTTTTGTTTGTGTTTTTAGCGTTAACAATTCTTTACATGGAGGGTAATATTCGACAAATTCATGAATCTGAATCTGAAAGTGATAGCGATAATCACTTGCTGAAATCTACAGCGCGAGTTGGGTCTTTGCCCAACTTCAAGGACCTCCAGAACTTTACTCTTGCAAAGAAACCCCCAGGTAGCATTAAAGACTAAAGTCTTTTACTCTGAGAAAAAAACACTAACTTTGATGCATGAAAATGATAAAATTGGTTCTATTTTGTGATTGACCTTTTCAATTTGCGTTGTTTTATGCACTTTCTTGATATTCATGGACCTGGGTTTCTTTATCTGATCATTATTTTCCTTGTTGGGATGTAGTTGGCTTGGATAAATATAGTAAATGCAGTTCCATAGTACCATATAGTGGGCGGAGGGCTGTCAAAACGCTGGAGTCCGGCAGTCAGAGAGGAGCTTTGGAGCTGGATGGGTGTGACTTGTTTTCTGGCAAATGGGTGTTTGATAATACTTCATACCCACTGTATAGGGAGTCTAGTTGTCCATACATGTCTGATCAATTAGCTTGTCACAAGCATGGAAGGCCTGATTTAGGCTACCAGTTCTTGAGATGGCAGCCTCACAATTGCAATTTGAAGAGGTATTTCTTATTTTCCTTTTAGTGTGATTCAAAATATACTGGTGTATGGTTGAGTGCCTCTGTAAGCAAACATACATGAGTTCTTTTATTTACGGTTTCCCTTAATCCCGAACTCTGAGAGCAAAAGAAATAGGGAAGAGATAGTGCTTCCTCAATGTCAGAATTGTTGGAGCTCTTTCACGAAAATGATAAAGGAAATTACAATGTTTTCTCATGCCTGGTCCCACGTCCATGGGAAAAAATTCCCTCCATTTCCTTTTTCTGATGCAGCAAAATAAAGTGATCATACAAAAGTATGCATGAATGCCAAATTACTTCTGTGTAAATGTCGAATTAATAAGGGAGTGGAGCTCGTATTTGGGAAGTTAATGGATATTTAACTTTTCATAAATAAGGAAATTATAGTTTCACCGCAAACATACGTGAACTCTGTTGAATTTTTTTTTTTAAAGAAAGGAAATTAACTTGATTTGTAGAATTGTAGTGCTTCCTGAATGTTAGAGTTATTGAAGGTCTTAGAAGAAAATCATAAAGGAAATTATAATGTTTTCTCACACCTCATCTCACAATCTGTGGGACAGGGTCTCTCAGGTTCTGATCTAACACAGAAGTATGAATTCCAAATTATTCCTGAGTAAGTCCCGAATGAATTATTGAGAAATGTAAGTGATGGTTTGAGGGGAGCTCATCAGCTCATATTTGGAAAGTTAATGGAGAAATAACTTTTCATAAATGAAATGTAAAAATTATATACTCCATCGGATAAAGCTCTACTTAGAACTCACAAACAAAATCAAATGATCTTGCATCTTACTGCCCTGTCACTGTTCAAGCATAAGATTACAATAAAATCAGTCAGCGGCGTTACTTACTTCCTAATAGAGTTGTGAGCTTGTTTTGGCTGTCATACGAGGCAGAACCTTGCTTCTTGATGTTGCCCTGTGTGCTTCCACAGATAAATCTTGACAGTATAACTTGTGTAGAGTATTAGAAAATTGCTTTTGTGTATGCATTTTGATTCCCTGATGCTTCTTTGACTTGTCACGGCTCACCTGTAGGTGGAATGCTACAGAAATGTGGGAGAAGTTAAGGGGAAAGAGATTAATGTTTGTTGGGGATTCACTGAACAGAGGGCAATGGATATCAATGTTGTGTTTGTTGCAGTCTGCAATTCCAGCAGATGAGCAATCCATCACACCAAATTCAGAACTTACAATTTTTACAGCAAAGGTAAAACAGATTTTTGTTTGTTCCCAGTAAATTTCTGTCTTTCCAAGGCATCTAACACTCATCAGATGATTCTGAATTCCAATATGCTAATGTCTTGTACAGAATTATAATGCCACTCTGGAGTTTCTTTGGGCACCTCTTCTTGTTGAATCTAATTCTGATGATGTAATCGATCACAGACTGGATGAACGGATACTGCGTCCAGATTCAATTCTTAGGCACTCATCAAAATGGGAGCATGCCGATATTTTGGTGTTTAATTCATATCTATGGTGGAGACAGAAAACAGTTAAGCTGTTGTAAGCATTTCTATAATTGTGTGCGTATACTATTTCTTTGATTTAGTCAAAACGTTCAAGGTAGTTAGAATACATTGACATTCATATTTTTTCAGATGGATCACTGAAGAAAATGGAGTTTGTGAAGAAATAGATGGGTTAGGAGGCATGGAGTTGGCCATGGAAGCCTGGGCGAATTGGGTGGCCACTCATGTTGATCCTCAGAAGAAGCGGGTTTTCTTCGTTACCATGTCACCTACACATTTGTTGTAAGTGACATCATAAGCCTTCTTAATTGAAGTGCAACTGAGTTTTATGTTGGTTTCACTGAGAAAAAAACGTGGTGCACAACAGGAATTCACAAATCCAGTAGTTCAATTCCATTTCATTTAGCTTATATTCTGCCTCAGGTTTTATAGTTTATCCAATTTGTAAAAAGCAAGTAGTAATTCTTATTTGCCAATGATTGATAGATTTTCTGCTGAGGATTTTCTTTTCTTTTCTTTTTCTGCTAAGGCTCATAATTTATTTTATCTAATTTTTTTTGATGATCAGAAAGGAAGATTGGGAGCAAGGAAAGGAAGGAAATTGTTACAATGAGAAGGTGCCTATTAATGACGAGAAATACTTGGGAACCGGTTTTGACTTGCCCACCATGCGCATGGTAGATAATATACTGAGCTGGTTGGGTCCAAAGGTTTCAGTCCTAAACATCACTCAGCTCTCGGAGTATAGAAAAGACGGACACCCCACAATTTACCGGAAATTTTGGGAGCCATTGAGTGCTAAGCAAATGGCAGACCCTGCTGGTTATTCTGATTGCATACACTGGTGCTTGCCTGGGGTGCCTGATGTGTGGAATGAGTTGATATTCCAATATTTATAACAAAGATGCATTTACCAAGCATTAGTGCCCATCTCCGACAGCCTGAGAGGTAAGCGCTGGATTTGACACGGGTCCATTCTAAGGTCACATATTGCTTCTTGATAGGGAAAGATAGGTATTTATTGGAGATGAATTAACATTAAATTCAACATTTAGGTTAATAGAACCCTGTCTTATTAGATACCCGTTGTGTTGTTCCTTTGATAATCTATGTTCTGTTTGTCTGTGGGTCTGGGTAATTCTTTTTATTTTGTTATGTACGTAAGACGGGTTTTAGTCCTGTGATACTAAGGTAACAGTATTTCGTCTACACTCCATCAATCCAGTATTGTTTCAGTAGCTCGTTGTATGTTACTCCCTTCCACTGCGTTTTAGGGGAACCTCAATCTATTATGGTTACAACAGACTTAATCATATATCAGAATAAAACTGATGTATTTTTGGGACGACCGTAGTTGCTATTGGATGATACCTATTATGTTTTTTAAGAATCCATAAATCTTTGTTTCAGAAAAAAAAAAATGGGAATCCGTAAATCTTAAAAATTCTACCAAACCCAGCAATGGCCAATGAGACCAATAGAGAATCTGTGTACGGAGTTTTTGGTGCTTCACTTTAGGCCTAAATATTGGACCGGGTCGAAATAGGATTGGGTTGTAAACTTGGTTTGGGCTGATTGTGGATGATGGGCTTGGAGTAGTCTAACCCAAGTTTACCAAGAAAGCCCCAGCAGATTCGCAGTCCCGTCGGTAGTTCTGTCGAAAATGAAAGGTTAGCAATCAAGTTGCACATTTTGTTAAGGTTGAGGACCTCTAATTAATTTTTTCGCTCTATAGTTGAGACAGACCATTATGAAGGGGGGGGGGGAGGCGAAAGGTTGATTGACATTAATTCCTTAGTTATAGAAGTAGTTGTTTTTCTTTCTTTTTCACAAAACTAACTATTGGCATCAGAGCACTAGTCCATGTCGGACGGAGAATTGGCGGTCCTGAAACATGATTATGGATGTGATTAAGATAGGCCCATGACTGAATTTAATCAAACACCAAATGTCTAATGTCATAGATCGTGTGGTGATGTATCTGTGAAGGCGGTCATTTATAGACTAATTGCTGATACAGTATAATATTTTACTGTCTGGTGTCTGAAACTTATATTCTTTAATCCTTTTCACAAAAGTTAACAATGGGTATCAAGCCCTCTTATATTAGCATCATTTTCGAAATTCAGCGGGGATAGACTTGTGTTCAAAGGCACTATCATCATAACTCAAACTGAGATAACTCTAAAAGAAACCGTGATAAAGAAAGAAAGAAAGAAACAAACAGGTATTGTGAATCGAATCGTGCAGCTACAGTTGAATACTTGAGTTTTTGGATATCTTTCCCCTAATTTCCTTCTCCTCCTCTATAAAAAAGAAAAACAAACAAAGACGGATTATTAACCAGCAAGGAATGGGGAGATATATTCATCTGCCCACTACGGGTGGAGTTACACCACCCACTGTTGACGTAGCGTACACATGATTAGACATGACGCACACATGACTGTTATGTGTGTCGATTATATGTGTGCTACGTCAAAAATGAGCATTGTTACTCTGTTTATAGTAGGTGGGTGAACAAAACTCGTGTAACGGGGCCATGGAGATTTAAATGAGAGCAAGTAGGCGAGGGCGGCAGAAGGCGCCTAATTCGGGTCGGCAATAACTGGTATCCAGACAAATTTTTAAGACAAATGTAGGTACCATAATTTTCCCTGTAGTAAATTGGACCCCACTTTCTATCTGCCTGCAAACTCAACATCATCACATTCACCCCTTTGCCTCGCCTTTCCCAGAGACGGGGACCATTATAATTGGTCGACCTACCCACGTTTATTTATATTACACATATATATAATTAAGCTCTCTTTATTATTTTTTATTCTGCACTCATTAGTACGTACTATAATTGGATCTACACAACATTAATTGAGGTAAAAATATAGGAAATATATTAAAGATCACAGGTTTAAATAGATATGATATCGGAAATCTATTGAAATCAAATATTTGTATGAGAGGAGAGTGTTTTGAATGCTTATAATCTGAGGTCAATACCACCAAAGACTCCATCAATCTTCACCACTTTAGTTCCTCTAGGTGTATGGTTGCACCACAAACTTTTTCGGATCCTTCTAAACAAAATATATTTTTGTTCAAAAGCATATCGTTATAGAAGGTGAGAAATCACTTGTTGAACAACAACAAAAGCATATCATTATAAAAGTTCAAGATAATTATTCAGTGCGCTAACACGTATGTGGGTTCAGCCCTTGCTAGAAGGAGTAATGTTAAGGTGTTAGATGTATAGTGCCAGACGTTTGACGTTTTATCATTTCCGTTGTTAGACGTGTCGTTCTCTATTACGCTCCAATCATAATGAGTGAGGGATTCGCTTCATAACTTGATCTGTATCTTAACACAAAGATACATATAATTCTTTTACTTGCATATATATACATAATCGATGTTAAGAACGTGCTATGCATGCAAGGCGAAAAATGACAAAGAAATGCGGGTTGGGACGACTTGTAAAACTAACCCTAAAATTGATTAATATACGGGATATCTGCTAGCTACGTAATGGCCACACAAAGTCGAAGGAATTAAATTAAACATGTATTCTAATCCCTCCAAGGCCATTCGATCAAACGGAATTAATGACAAACATAACTCAAATAAGCAATATATATCCCACTAAACCAAAAAAAAAAAAAAAACCTCAAATAAACAATATATTGAAAATTAAGTTATTTCAACTGACAGTACCTAATTAGACTAATTGATACCATATATATATATATATATATATATTTGGTAGAAAAATGCGTTTTTGGAGTTCAATATTTAAGAATGTACAGTCACTTCACACACACACACAGAGCTCATATGATCATAATTGATCAAAAAGTAATTTGATCTGCCTGTAGATTAACACGATCATGTCAATTAATCTACATTATCAATATAACGTTTTGTGTAACCCGTTGTAGTGGTAGCGTTACTCTATTTAGTATAGGTCACTTCAAGCCACGTAGACTTACATAAATTTGTCAAAAGATAAGTTAGCTTCGTGACGGCATGATCGGACTGTCTATAGTCTAGTCAAGTCACATATATATAAATATAAATGTACACTCCACAATTTTTTCATGTACGTACGCAGTTACAGTGATTTAATAGGGATTTATTTTCCATTACGCAGAAAAGGGAACTTAGAAATATTAGTTAAAAGTGATGTAATTGGAATATATTTTCCATTAAGCAGAAATGGGATTTGGAAAATCACGCTAAATATTCAAAGATGTGAAAGGGATCAATGAAAAGTTTGATTTATAAGCTCATAATTAAGCTGAAGATTAGTGCATAAAGTGAGTAGTAGTAATGATTAAGCAAAAGAATTAGAAGGAAATAAATAAAAATGACTTACGAAACCTCAAGAAAACTGAGTTATTGTATGTCAGTTTTCTAGGGAGGAAGAAAGGGAACGTAGTCGGCAAGGGGACATTAATAATAATTAATATTTAATACGTACGTATAATAAGGATATCTTAAAATAATATATATATACTACTATTTATGTTTGAAAAAATCTTAGTCAAACTCAAAGAATGATTTATGTAGAAAATAGAATTAATTAATGGTTTAAAATATTGATGATGAGGTTTCGTGTGCTATTTCCCATGTGGGTTTGCTGCTATAAATACCCCGCTCTTTCTCCTCATTTCTCATTCTCTCTAGCTAGTCTTCACACATGCACTTGAGCTTTCTAGCCAGTCTCCATATAATGGGGTTGGTTGGGGGTTCGAATGATGGGGTCGAGGCAAGTACGGAAAACCCGTAAAGCTCAGGAGGGATAGCGCCGTGGATTGTCTTTGATTTTATAACTTGCCAGTCCAAGGAGGAGGATGATCTATAGCGCTATCCATCCTGAGTTTCATGGGTTTCTATGGTACTGATGATGACTTTAATTTCCCTCTAATTTGGACATATATATTAATTTTGTATATATGGGATTTCAGGGTCTCATTTAAGGAGATAAAATGATGACTGACAAAGGTTGGTATCTGTCCTCAGAATGTACATTTATTCATTAATTAACAATTCATATATGTATTTAAAGTTCCAAACAAGAGCAAATGATCATGATTTATATGTCATTGATTTTGTTTAGTTAGCATTTGGGTGATTGTTTACAAGATTTTAACTTCCTTGTTTCTTCTTTGATTCAGTAAATTAACGAGTGCTCACTTATCGAACAAGTTGTGCAGACTGATTGGTGCATATGTTACAATTGAGGAATAGAATGAGTTGGTGGAATGTCATCCCTCCTCTCTATTTGTCCCCCACCCCACCACTCCAATAGATCAGTGGCTAGTTTTCCTTGAAAGGTCAAGAATTTATTGAGCTGACAAAAACCAGAAACACTGAACATGAAATGCCACAAAACAAACGAGACATCTAGCTAGAGCATATGTACAATCGGTAAAATTTTAACTTGTTGAGTAATATCTATCCTGTCAAAAAATCTTTATTGATATTTGATCAATGACTAGTAGTTGATTATAAAGGGGTTGGTGGGAGCATCGGCACCCTTCTACGCCCACTCCTCATCCCAGCGATTAGACGTGAGGTAAAAATTACGCGTTCTATTATTTTGTGCGATCAACCTATTCTGTTTATAAATGGTAATTGATAACCTCTTGAATGACTTACTTATAAGTTGGTTCATTACTAGAGAACAAATAACATGAAATGCTATATATATTATAGAACTAAAAAGTTATGATCTTAAACTCGAACTTAACATTATAATTCTTGATGAATAAATGTTACTGCATAGCTAGGTTAAGGATTCCTTTTTTAGTGCAAAATTTTTTGTTTTCTAATAAAATGGCAGCTTTAAGAAAAAGAGGAGTTTCAAAAAAGAAAATGTTTGACTGATGATATCCAATTCCATGCAAGTGAAGGCATGAATGATGAGTCTTTTCTTGCTGCAGTTTTTCAATTCAAAAGCTATTAAAATAAACTAGGGTTCTTGCAGTTGCAGAATCTGTCAAGGCTCTGCTATTTTCGTATCTACTTTCTGATAATTATTATATTTCCTTTTTCAGGTAACTGAGTGAAACTTTCACCAAACCTTCATCATTTCCATTTCAAAAATCCGTATATTCTTTAGTGGTCAGCAATTATTGACATGATGTTCATATGAGAGATTCAGTCCTTTTTGTTTCTTTTTCCTTTTTTTTACCTTTGCCTCTAATGTTGTTGTTAATAAATGGCTGTAATTTTCCTGTTTTTCAAATTGTCCGAATAGATACAGTATCATTATTTGCGAAAAATTACCACTTAAATATTTGCAAATATTCAAAAACCTCCCTAAAAATTTGTAACACGCCTTTTAAACAATATGGCTTCAAGCATATTTACACGTAACAAAGCTTATCTGGTGGTTGTTCACATACATTGTTTTATTTATAATAACAACAGCATGATAGGATTATTCACATAAAATTATATTCTATTCAATCTGTGTATGTCGGCATACAAATATAAACATTATACTACTTTCATTTCATAAAGATAGACGTGTATCCCCATTTTATCCATCATAAGTTATATTCTACTTTCTTTATATAAATATAGTTGAGTTTTGAGTTTTTTTCTTTTTTACTATCTAATGTATAATATTATCAATAAAATAGAAATATTAAAGTGAAATAATTAGTAAATGAAGTAGTACTAATATATTAAAAAAATACTCTTAAATTTTATTTATCAGGTGACAATATTAATTGAACCTTTCAATCTCTGTAATAATGCGAACAAGCGTATCTTTGTGAGATGATGTAATATACATTTGGATGTTGTATCGAAATATGCTTTTTTATGGTTCCACGTTTTGAACCAGTAGCCCAAAGATAAATGCGTTAAAGAAACAACTGCAAATAAGTAAGTATAAAAAATTGGGTATTATGTGGAAGTTATTTTTAGAACTTGAAACTCTCACCCATAAAAAAATTGTGGGTTAAGCCATTGGAGTAAATTGTATTTGGAATGCTTGGTGGTCACTCGAAACATTCTCCAAGAACAAGTTGCATTATTTGCAATTTTTATATTTCAAATCCCATAGTAAATCTTCCAAATCCAATCAGAAAAGATAAAAAAAGTCCTTGTAGGTCAAATCGTCGTCAAAGAAATATTCGCCAATAGTTTTATACTCAAATAAAACTCAACCTTGTGTTTTGCAAAAGACTAGGGAACACAAGTTACATAAGTATTCTCTCTTTATATTTAATTGTATTTAAAATAACACTTTAATTGCCAATCAAACTGAAAATGACAAGCACTTTGTATGAATGATAGTGAGGTGAAATGAGTGACAATGAAGAGCTACCTACACTAGAATTAGTGTTTTGCCTAGGGATTAATTAGTGAGAAGTACTTAAAACAAAGGACACTTGGTAATATATCATTGAAAATTACAATGCATGGTTTGAGCATTTGAAAGCTCTGAAAGTCAATTCAATAATAAACTAGTAATTTTGCTGAAAGAACGTAAGTTACTTTACACGAATCTTATCATTGCATATATAACACTTACGAAAAATAGTAGTCAACTATCAAAATACGAAAAGTCAATTCTTAAGATGAGAAGATAAATAAAAAAAAATAGTGGGGTGAGCTGAACGACAATGAAGAGCTACCAATGTGAAAAATACCGTAGAAATAGTAGATCGGAAGAGCGTCGTGTAGATGAACGATAATGAAGAGCTACCCCTAGTGTAGAACTCTAAAAGTCAATTATCAAAATACGAAACAGTACCACAAGATTGGTTCAAGGAAAAGATCTCTACACACTTCAAACAATAATCTCACATATTTTTACAGCAATTACATAAATCAGGCATTTCCCCAAGTAGCAATGAGAATATTCAGAAGCTAACAAAAAAACCAATGCCAAAAGGTCAACATGCTCAATTTTAATCATCTCCTCAATACCAAAAAAAGGGGGGGAGGGGGAAAAAAGCAATAATACAATAATTTCTTAAACAATATCACAAGGATCAAACACAAATGCAAACAAAAAATAGAAAGGATGCCAAGGCCGATACTAGGAAACAAGTGCAGAAGCTAATGATACAATAGATTGTAGTGTACATTTGTGGTGTGAGCCGGGGAAGACCTCCT
>CAVNYN010233161.1:0-24569 GCA_963692815.1 Nyctanthes arbor-tristis
AAAAAAAAAAAAAAAAAAAAAAATGAGAGAGAGAGAGAGAGAGAGAGAGAGAGAGAACCACAAAACTCCTAGAATTACGCAGAACAGTGCAGACTTTTTCTGCAGAATTCTGTTAAGGTGGAAAGACTTTGTTCTCAGGAGAGGGCCTTGTTTTATCCACAATGTTAGATATGGGAAAGAGATCATGATCTATAACAGAGCACTGATAAGAAAAAGCTTTCCTAGATTTCTGAATGGCCAGCTTCAATGATTGCACTTTCCATGCCTCACAGCATAATTCACACTGAACTCTCTCTTTGGTACTTTAGCATTTTGGCTGGCATGAGTTTCATTAATTCAAATGTGTCTAAAAGAATTCTACTCCTCCGATCTAGCTACCAAACTCCAGTAAAATTATTTGAATCAAGATGTTTCAAAGAATGTTTTGTCATCTTAAAAATAGAGAAAAAATAACAGCTCTCTTCACCTGGTTTTTATTCAATATGGAACGATAAGTAATGAGAAGATCTCCCCCAAGCTGACCACCACTTCTGGAATTGATGAATACCAATGTAGGGCATTCAGGTATTTCAGGCGAATGGTCAGATGGGGACTCGGCCACAAGTATATAGTTCGGGATGCAAAACTGCTTGATCAATTCTTCAGACTCAAGATTTGAATGTGCCATGACTTACTAAATTCCTATACCTGCAATATCAATATATACACAATGTAATTTTGATGTAAAACTCTGCAAATCTTGATATTACCATATTGGGCCACTTGATCTAAAAGATTAAACTATTGAGAATATTGTATGTGCATGATTTAAACATTGCATTCAATATTGCCACTTCGTATAAGCAGAATATGCATTTTTCAATCAAGACCTGACACATATATATCATCTCATACAAGTAGATAACTGTAACGCTTGAATACTAAGTTGTACTATTTCATCTAATAGCGTATGCCATTAGAAAATCTCCCCATATCTCATAGGCATTTTAACAAACACAGATAATTAAAAAGGACTTCTGTTTTAGCGCCAGACGCCAATGTGGCATGCATATTTGCACCCTGGTGAAAGAAACCACATGTAGAGCTAGATCAAATTCATACTTAAAGGCAGGACAAAGTCAAACGCAGCGTCCAATCACTGATCCCTTCCCAAAAGTAATCATAAGAAAAGTTATTGTATGAAAGGATACATTTTCGACATCCACAAACACAGAATTCACAGTTATATGCCTTGATGACCATATTGAGTAAAATTTGAAACACTTAAAAAGTAAAACTGAAGGAGCAAATTGTTTGAGAAGATACAATTTCAACATCCACAAACAAAGAATTGACATTTATATGCCTTGATTACCTGCAAATTGTGAGTTTCTACTGCAAAATTAGGATCTTGAAAGAAGTAATACGATCAAGAATGGAGCAAGAATGAGACGTACATATATTTATATAGCCAATTAAACGCGTGATCCAATTTAAATGGGCAGGAAGGGAGCGTGCATGAAATAGGATTTGACTACAAAACAGTCTTTTTTGAGGTACCTAATAATAGTAGAGTGACAGAATAGGAAAAGATACAGATAGATTAGACGTTAAGGTTCTTTTATATAATCTATATATACAGAGCAGTAGGCTGTTTTTTAACGTTTCCATAAACATTCCATCATCCTACGACTCGTTCCCGAGTACCTGTATGGTCACAACCAAGAGACTTTTGCCCCCAAATTCGAAAATTCCTGCTTTTTTGGTTGATGAATTGAACTCGCCCAGATCTTCTTTCCCAGCTTCCATTTCTTCGGCTGATTCTTGGCATATTCTTGCGCACGTGAACAAAGGAAAAAAGAAAGAAGAATACATGGCACCTTAATTTAATATATTAGGTATATACTCAAAAATTTTCTAACACTTCCAAAAGTCCATTCCCATGGGAGTGCATATATGCACGCCTCATCCATGAATGCACCCACATCAGACTACTCTCTCTATCTTTTGTGATAGACTTATATTATATTTTTGTCTGTCCATCGAGATATGACACTTTTCTTTTGAAGTATAATTGAAATATTAATTTTCTTATTATACATCTCTACTTAATGTGCATTGTAAACAATAAAATAAAACTTGAAATAATTAGAAAATCAAAAGGTATACTAAGAAAATACTTTTAAATTTTACTTTTCCAACAACATTAAGATCATCCCTAATATAAATTTCTAGTCTTAAAGTGACATAAAAGAGAGATATAAACACTTAAAATTTACAAATTTTAATTTTCTCTCTCTTTTCTCATAATATCTCCCTCCAACGCAAAATTAAGATGAAATGTCTTGACTCAAAGTTCAACACGAGAGAGATACACACAAAAACATTAATGGGTCTTGTAAGTCTCATATTTTCTTTTTCTTTTAATCACATTTCTTCATCGTGTGAAGTGCAAATATCATATATTTACATTATTCTTCACTATGTCTACTATTATTTTATTATTATTTTTAAATTTGTTTCAATCTCTCTCTTTTTTTTTAATTTCCCTCACTTTTTCTTCACTTTTCTCTCTCTTTCCACTCAATTTCTCTCTCCTTTTTATCTCTATCTCTCTCATCACTTAAGACATTCTACCTTGACTTTGTATTGAAGATGCTCTCACTTCTTTTTTACATTTTTCTCTCTTTATTTTATATATTTTATTCACAATCTCCTTGACAACGTTTAGCTATAGAAAATATCAAAAGACATTGTGAAGAAATTATAGAAAATAAAGAGAAAAAAATAATAAAGAAGTGAAAGAAGAGAGAGAAAATTAAAATTTATAAATCTTATGTATTTATATTTCTCCTCCACGTCACCTCAATACTAGACATTTATATTAAAGATGCTCTAATTAAGGCTGGGCACGAATCGGGTCGGATTAAACCCGACCCGTACATAACCCAACCAGAATTGGTTGAGAAACCGGCCCAACCCAAACTGTCGGGCCGGGTTGGGCTGGACTTGAACCGCCTTCCCTTTTCTGGGCTTTTTTCGTTTCTTTATTCCTCCATTTCATTTTAAGGTCCATTTGGCCCATCTTTCAAATTCTCTCTCTCTCTCTATATGCATTCAAATTTTAATTTGTAATGAAAAGTTTTAAAACTTACAATATCATACACGCACATTCAATCTACAAAATAATAAAGACAAAATACAAGAACATATTACCTTCAAACTTCTTAATATAAAAAAGAAATTATTACATTCATCCAAAAAAAAAAAAAAAAAACACAAAGTAAATAAATTTGCTGAGTTGTAATCACGTCACTTCGACACTTCAATTTGTATTCCTGCAAAAGAATAGTTGAAATACTTAGGATAAAAATGACCACTACGATTAATAAAAATATAAAAAATGCATTTCCCCCAAAAAAAAAAAAAAAGACATGCAACGGACAACTAATTAAAGGCGAACTATAACAAATAATCACCATGTAAGCCCACAAGTAATCACCACATAAGCCCACATGCAACCGACAAATAATAAAAGACGGACTTATAAGCCTTACAATCACTCATTTTACAAACTTCTAATAAAAAAAATAATACATTCACCCAAAGTCTTTAAAAAAAAAATATCAAAGTAAACATAAATTTGCCGATAGTCAATATATAACTTGTAGAGCGATACTTCAATTTGCGTTCTTGCCAAAAAAAGGGGAAAAAAAAGTTGAAATACTTAGACAACAGAAAATAAGCTGAGGAGAGAATCTTTGTGGGGGAGGAGATCAGTTACTCTTAATCTTCGAAAGTTTCTTGCTTTAATATTTTAATTCTTTTCACAAAAATTTTGGACAACTATAATTGCTTCTAGTAGTGTGTTAATCATCTACGAGAGATTAACATCCTTTAAGATGATCAAAAAGAGAGTCGATGATTCCTCTCTTAATGCATATAATCATTTTGAAGCGTTACATAAAAACATGAGACTGTAAATGTTGCCTTATTATCTTTGTTAATAATAGTCAGGTATGTGAAAACCTCATAAATAACAAAAAATATATTCCCATATATATATATATATATATATATATTTCTATCAGCTACTTATTATCTCTCACAATTCGTTGGATTTATTTGTTCCTTAATGAGATCCAAATTCTTAGCAATGACATTGGGATTACTTCTGATTTATCTCTATATCTTGTATTCTATTCCAATAAGATTTCATGACTAGGATAAACCATCATTCAGCATCATGCCCAAAAAAGTTAGAATACCAATTTCTAACTTATTAAGCCCTAAAAAAAAAAAAAGAAATGAAATTAATCAATAGGATAAATAAAACAATTACCTTACAAGCAACAGAACCTAAAACTCTCGAACAAGCTATGCGAAAACAAAAATTTTTAAATTTTAACCAATAATTTGAAAAATATCTCTCAATCAAGTAAAAAACCAGAAAATTAAATTTCAAAACTCTCAATGGAATCACCTTTGGATCAAGGTGAGAGACGAGAGTGTACCTTCGGAATCACCTTCGGTTGCCAGAATCTTCAAACAGTAATAGAACCTCCATCTTTTTATGCTCTCGATCTTGACCTGGATCTTCATAAAATCGACGGAATGGATAACGAAACACCAAATGCAAGTGAGTAGATGAGGCGATTGAATGAAAAGATCACGTGCAGTTTTGGGGTTGAAGACGAACTGAAAGATGAAAGGGTAAAGTGACGTCTCTTATTTCATCGGGTTAATAGCGTTTGACGGGTTGGGCCTTAATTTAACACAACCCAAACCGATCCAGTGTCTTATGTTTCAGTAATGTAATCGGACCGACCCGTTAACTTAAATGAACAAACCCAACCCGACCCTATCGGGTCGGTTTGTCGGGTCGGGTCGGCTTTCAAAAAATTCGCCCAGTCCTAGCTCTAATTAATTGAGTTTCCTTAATCCTTATGAAATTTGAAATAAATCTATCTTTGTCGGATGGAGGGTTAGATACTAGTTGTCAGATTGGCCTTGATTGAAGATAAAAAATGTTTAGTTTGCAATTTTGATCCACAGTAGGACCACGTATTGAAATTTATTATCATTTCAATGGCTTGCTTGTGCATAGAATTAAAAAAAAAAATTATCACTATAGAGGAGGTTTTCTCCTCTATATACCTGTGAAAAAGCACACAGAAATCTATCAGTCTGCATTCTTGGAAATCCTCAAAAGTTTAATCTTTACAAATCATATCTCCTTCTGTTCCAATCTTACCATCAAATTTCGCTGCAGGAGGGGGGAAAGTTTTGCCACCAAAAATGAATCCTTGCGAATTTTTTCACTACCAGATGAGGGTTGTCCATGTAGCATTACTCAATTTTATCTAACATTAATCAATTTTGCACGCCTTTCCTAATGAGAAACCATTTGTAAATTTTCAAGTAATATGTTGGGGAAGTACAATAACAGTTTGTGTGCTTATTTCCAAAGTAATATGTCAATATAGATAGCTTCTCCAATAACCTGGAATTGCAGAACTTGCAACCTGGTTCTGGACTTGACAAGGCATTGCATTGTCTGTGAAATCATTAAGCTAGGAGTTTGGACAGAGAGGAAGCCTCACTCTTTGTCCCCAGGAGGATTGGTTACATTATGGGTTTCGGAATTTCAACAAACCATTTGAGAGATGGCGGCATTGGAGGCAAGTTCACATCCACAACACCTTCAAGAATCTGAACAACTTGACCCATTGATGGCCTCATGTCTTCCTTGTCCTGGATGCACCAGCAAGCAACTTTACATACTTTCAACACCTCTTCTTCATCATCTTTTCCATCCAATGCGGGGTCTAATAGGTTAAGCATGTCGCCACCATCTGCTGTCACACTTGCAGCGTAAGACGGGAAGAATTTAGCCATCGAATCGCCGGATTGCTCAGAATTTTGCTTCCCCGATATGGAGATCAGCTCAGAATTTCGCCTCCCAGATATCAACTCAAGAAGCATCATTCCATAGCTGTAAACATCAGCTTTTGCTGTTATTGCACTTCCAGATATCCATTCAGGTGCAAGATAACCTCGAGTTCCTCTAAAGGTTGTCAAGACACGACTAAAATCGCGTCCCACCAGCTTCGCTAAACCAAAGTCTGCGAGCTTGGGATGGTATTTGGCATCCAAAAGAACATTTTCAGGCTTTATATCACAGTGAATAATGCAATCCCTGCATTTCTCATGGAGATAGCTCAACCCTCTAGCTATCCCCAACATAATTTGGTACCTTGTTCTCCAGTTCAAAACCTTGTAAGACTCCTTGACATTGAAAATATGTGAATTCAGGGAGCCATTTTCCATGTATTCGTAGACCAATAGCTTCCTGTTACCTTCAGAACAAAATCCATAAAGGCGGACGAGATTGACATGCTGAATCGTCCCAATTGTGCTTATTTCACTTCGAAATTGCTTCTCTCCTTGGCTGATGCTCTCAAGCTTCTTGACAGCAATGACAGTTGAATCAGGCAATGTCCCCTTGAACACAGAACCGAATCCTCCTCCCCCCAACTTATCAATAAAATTTTTAGTTGCATTTCGCAAGTCCTTATACCCGAACATTACCAATGAACCCTCAACTGTTTTTGTAGTTCCTACTCTATGCCTTTGACGGTGTCTCTTTATCATGGCCCCAATAATTGCAAAGATGGCCAAAATAACAGCAACAGAACTCACAACAACACCTATTACAGCCCCTTTACTATTCCTCTTTGTGCTGTTAAACTGAGGCCCAGAGGCAGCAAGACGAACATGGATAGTTCTCCCACTGATATCATTTTCTGAGAGTTGTTGCAAATTACTTATGGCCCCATACCAAACTGAGCATTCAGTGCCATAGTAAGAATAAGCTGTGCAAGAACAATTATTCAAGCAGACAGATTCACATTCTTCTGCGCTCATGACTGTCACTGATCGAGAATTATCAGGCAAACTAAGTTGGTTATTCACAAAAAACTTTTCTTTTCTTTCCGTTGAAGTACTACCATTACCACATGGAGGCAAAGCGATCTCTCTGACACAACCACCGGAAAAATCCTGTGACTTGTTCCTAAATCCAGGCAAACAGTAACAGAAAGACAATGAATTATGATTGCAGATTCCATATGCTCCACAATACACCTTACATTGCTGCTTAGGCACAGACCAGAACAAATTCCACTCCTTGCTGTTCTTCGACCACGATGTCTGCTGAATCTGGCCAGAAACATGAAGCATGAAACGTGATATGATTGAAGGACTATAAACCGAATATGTGAAGTAACTCTCGTTAGCATTATCAATGTAGCTAAAATTATAGATATAATTCCGCCTCATTTCAGGAACTAAACTGAAAATATGCCCATTCCAGGCTCCACTAGTCCAGTACAGTGCAGTTTTATTCCATGTTATAATATACTGACTCCCAATAGGATCCAGTTCAAGAGAGAAAAGCCCGGATGAAGGATCTTCAGAATTTTTCCAAGAAGTGAGGATCTGCTTTCTTTTTGTACGTTTGTCATAGCCAAGTTTTGAACCAGGCAAAAATGTATCTGTTGGATTATCAAAACTTTGCCAAAATACTTCACTTGTTTTAGGTTCCGACAGTTCTCTCAAAACTAAATTCCCATCATCACGTAGAGTTGCTACTACAGAATTTGACTTGGTCGAGGTCACATTGGTGGACCAAATGGGGATCTTGGTCTCATCCACAAGCACCAAATTCCCGTCTAAAATTTTCAGTTCTGCAGAATTCTTGTCTGAAACATGTCTCTCCCTGTTTGCAACCCATACTATGGTTTTTGTAGCAACATTCTTATACCAAATTCCTATGTAATACTTGGAATTAGAAGAATTACCTGGTGAGAAGAATCCCAGTTCAAAAGTCTCTCCAGCAGAAACAATCCTTGGGTTTCCTGACAAAGGTTGGACCGCTGTGATGCTGTCAGCTCCTTCGGAGACACTGATGTTTTCACATGAACATATAAATATCAGCGTGTAGAAGATGAAAGTAGTTTTGTTTCTTCTCATGGCTGCATATGAGGTTCTAGTGATAGATAGAAAGAAAAGGGGAGAGATGGAGGGTAAATGGATCATCTTCTTGGGGCAAATTAGCTGTTGGAACAGCGAAGAGAAAAATTATGCAGTAGAATTAATGACCAAATAAGGTGGTGGGAGGACAGACTTGTTCCAAACTCCATTGTCAACTTGTTCTTGTTCATATGAGGGATACCACGTGCCTTTACGAAAATGACTGATTATTTGACATTTTCTTTCCTTCAATTATTGATGAATCCATGAACAATCTTGAGTCATCGAAAAGCAACTCTAAAATTGGAGCTTCAAAAACTTTGCGTGTAGATTTTTCATTAGTTTGGAATACCTGACTTGAACTTTTTCCCATATGTAAATGAGTTGTGCTATTTGAAAAAAAAATGCAAAAATTTAAATAAAAACGCATGGTAAGATTTTATTTTTCAACACATTACATCATCTTTTCATCAATGATAATCACATCAGCCACATTTTCATTTTGTTACACTTTTTGTCTACTAATTTGTCCAAATAGAATTATTCTCTGTGAATAGAATGCCAATTTTCCTTTTGAAATTGTCCTCACACTGTCTCACCCGTGTTTGTGGGTGAAAATGGCAATTCAAACACTAGTAATCGGGCCCAAATTTCTTTAATCAATTATCCTTTCTTCCAGTTTTCAAACACTACTTTGATTAAGGTTTTGTGGTCATAAATAATGAAACGGATATATGAATTTATCAGTTCTCCTTTCAATCATTTTGTTTAAATTAAACTGTCTCTATTTCTATGGTGTTGGTTTAGTTGTTAAAGACTAAACCTTTCATTGAAAGTTCTCAAATTCGATTCCCATGTGTCCCTACCTTCCACTCCCTTTGTGGAAAAAAAAAAAAAAAAAAAAGGGGTCACAACTCTCCAGTCACGTCTGTCAACCATGACAACTCACCTTCTCTTACAAATATGCAATTCTCAATTTCTCTGTTCCCTCTCTCATGCTAACGAACACATTTCCTGTTTGTCTGACATATGTCAACTCTTCCCTTTTTTTCCTCTCAATAAAAATCTCATCAATAAACAATTAATATTCTGCAAGTTAGTAACTTGAGGAAGGGATGTGCTAGTGTCAAGGGTTTTCCTTGACTTTGAAAGGGTGACCTCACAAGTGAAAAGTCAACATGTGCAATGGTAACTTGAGGAAGAGATGTGCTAGTGTCAAAAGTTTTTTTTTTTAACTTGGAAATGGTGATCTCACAAACAAGTGAGAAATCAACATGTGCAATAGTAACTTGAGGAAGAGGTGCTGTGTCAGAGTTTTTCTTGACTTTGAAATGGTGATCTCCCAAACAAGTGAAAAATCAACACGTGCAACCACCGTCAAAAAAAAAAAAAAAAGCCGATGTACAGCCACATTTTAACCAAATTGTCCTTGATTTTGAGCCAATGCTTGAGGGTCATGTTTTGTAAATTTGTGGTAGTGTAATTATAAATTTTGTTTTGTAAGCGTGGTGTGATTAAAGTTTGGTGTGTGGTGTGATTAAAGTTCCCCCTAATCCATATTTTCATTTTTCGTATGCGTGCTCGGTGCTTCCGATCCATATTCATATAGACGACATGACCACGTCCGATTCATAAGATTAATGATCGGTTCTGCCTAGATAAATCATAAATCATATCTCAATACATGCTCCTAAACCCTTCAAGTCGTTCGATGCGTCTCCCACGTTCAAGATGAATGATACGAAAGAAAACTGGTGCTATTCTATAAGAAACTTGGTCTCTGAGAAGAAACCCAAAGAGGCCATTTTAATATACACCCGGAATCGCGGAAGTAGCAACTTAGTACTGGGTGTGATCCCGATGGTGCTCAAAGCTTGTGCCTCAATTTCCATGATTTGTCTTGGTAAGGCATTGCATGTGAAACCGTTAAGTTGGGGGTGGAATTTGATATCATGGTCGGAACTTCTTTGGTTGATATGTATGGGAAATGTAGAGATGTAGTGAGTGCACGTAAAATGTTTGATTTTATGCCCGAAAGAAATGCTGTGACATGGAATGCGATGATTGGAGGGTATACAAAGAGTAGTAACATGGAGTCTGCTAATTGTTTGTTTGAGAAAATGGCGGGAAAAACTTCGGTTACTTGGAATGAGATGATTGATGGGTATGCGAAAGGTGGTGATATGGAGATGGCGAGGCTGGTTTTGGATAATATGCCGCAGGAGTTAAGGACTGTAGTGACATGGACGGTGATGGTAGATGGATATGCAAGCGATGGTGATATGGAGGCTGCAAGGGAGATATTTGAGAACATGACAGAAAGCAACTTTTATGTTGGCTCCGTCATGATATTTGGGTATTGTAAGAAGGGTGAAGTTGACAAGGCCAGAGAGATTTTTGATAGGATGAGTTTGAGAAACTTGGTAATCTGGAATTCACTGATTTCTGGGTATGTGCAAAATGGCAAGTGTGAGGAAGCAATAGAGGCATTCAAAAGAATGCAACTTGAGCATTTTGAGCCAGACGAAGTTACATATGCAAGTATTCTATCAGCTTGTGCTCAGTTGGTATTGTTGGATATGGGTAAGGAGATTCACAGAATGATTGAGTTGAAGGGAGTTGAAGTAAATGAGTTTGTTCTCAATGCATTAGCTGACATGTATGCAAAATGTGGCGATTTGGACAATGCAAAATTGATTTTTGAGCGCATGTCATTCAAAAACAGCACGGCTTGGAGTGTTTTGATCTCCAGATTTGCTATTCACGGTCACTGTATGGAAGCTTTAGACTTCTTTAGCAGAATGGAGAAATCAGGTGTAAAGCCTGATGAGGTAACATTTCTATCTGTTTTATTTGCTTGTGCACATGGAGGATTGGTGGAGGAAGGTTTGGAAGTATTTTATAAGATGGAGAGATACGGGTTAACGGCCAACATAAAGCATTATGGTTGTCTAGTTGATCTTTTGGGACGGGCAGGTAAGTTGCAAGAAGCTTTGGATTTGGTCAAGCGAATGCCATTTGTGCCAAATGATAAGATTCTGGGGGCTCTACTTGGGGCATGTCGAATTCATTCTAACACAGTTATGGCAGAGCACGTTGTAGAATTGGTTGAAAAACTTAATTCTGGATGTGGTTTGAATAATGATTCACATTATGTGTTACTCTCCAATATATATGCAGCTTCTGAACGATGGCGAAAGGCTGAAGGGATGAGAGTTGCCTACTCAGGTAAGGGACAGGAGAAATCAGCGGGATGCAGCACGAATGCATTTGTGTAGACTTGTTTTATTCATCTATATCGAGAGGCTGGTTGTCAAGAAGTCAGCATTAGAGCAAGTCAAGAGATTTGACTGTAACATTCAGAAGTGTACAGAATATATACTCAAGACGAGTGATTCTATCCGCGTTATATTTAGGCTATTTCAAGAGTAAAGTTGAATATACATAAGAAATTATTTAGATTCTGCGTTTGATCCAACCAAATGTATAATAATACCTATAGCAAAGATTATGATTTCGATCTTACTGCACTAATTTGAGGAGTTGGCACTCTTAGACTGAGAGGAGGCCCGTGAAGCGTTGCTTTTTATTTGTGAACTCTGGCCCGAGGAGGAATCAGTGAAGAACATTATATGTTCCTGACTTTCTACAAACAACTTGAGAGACCGTGGCATTGGAGGCAAGTTCACATCCATGACACCTTCAAGAATCTGATTGACATGACCCATCGATGGCCTGATATTTTCGTCATCCTGTATGCACCAGCAAGCAACTTTACATATTCTTGATACCTCTTCTGCATCGGCATTTCCATCCAATACGGGGTCTAACAGGCTAAGGACGTCGCCACCCTCTGCAATCACACTTGCAGCAAAAGATGGGAAGAATTTGACCATTGCATCTTCAGAGCGCTCAGAGTTTCGTCTCCCGGATATAAACTCAAAAAGCATCATCCCGTAGCTGTAGACATCAGCTTTGGCTGTTATTGCAACTCCAGATATCCATTCAGGTGCAAGATAACCTCGCGTGCCTCTCAAGGTTGTCAAAACTCGACTGAAATCGCGACCCACCAGCTTTGCTAAACCGAAATCTGCAACTTTGGGACAGTATTCAGGATCCAAAAGGATATTTTCAGGCTTTATATCACAGTGAATAATGCAGTCCCGGCACTTCTCATGGAGATAGCTCAACCCTCTAGCTATTCCCAACATAATTTGGAACCTTGTTCTCCAGTCCAAAATCTTGGACCCCTTGACATTGAAAAGATGTGAATCCAAGGAGCCATTTTCCATGTATTCATAAACCAATAACTTCTGATTACCTTCAGAACAAAATCCATGAAGGCGGATGAGATTGACATGCTGGATCGTCCCAATTGTGCTTACTTCAGTTCGAAATTGCTTCTCTCCTTGGCTGATGCTCTCAAGCTTCTTGACAGCAATGACAGTTGAATCAGGCAATGTCCCCTTGAAAACAGATCCGAATCCTCCACCCCCCAACTTATCGGAGAAATTTTTAGTTGCGATTTGCAAGTCCTTATACCCAAATGCTATGAGTGAACCTTCAACTGTTCTCGTAGTCCTAAGCCTTTGACGTCTCCAGATCACGGCTCCAACAATTGCCAGGATTGCAAACACACCAGCAACAGAACCCACGACAGCACCTATTACAGCCATGTTACTTTTCTTGGTGCTGTTAACCTCAGGGGCAGAGGCAGCAAGTCTAACGTGGATAGTTCTCCCACTTCCATCACTGTCCGAGAGCTGCTGCAAATCAATTAATTCCTTGTTCCAAACCAAGCATTCATTGCTATTGTAAGAATAAGCTGTATAAGAGCAATTATTCAAGCAGACAGATTCACATTCTCCAGCACTCCCTGCGGTCACTGATTGAGAATTCTCAGGTACGCTAACTTGGTTGTTTGCATAGAACTTGTCTTTTCTCCCTGCTGAAGTACTACCATTACCACACTGTAGCGAATCCACCTCTCTGACACAGCCACCCGAAAAATCCTTCAAATTCCAATCATTATCAGACTTGGGCCTAAATCCAGGCGAACAAAAACAGAAAGGCAATGAATTTTGATTGCAGATTCCATATGCCCCACAGTAAGCATACACCTCACATTGCTGCCTAGGTTGAGACCAGAACAAATTCCACTCCTTCCGATCTCTCCGACCATGATGTCTGCTTAATCTGGCCGGAAACATCCATCACGAAACGTGATATAATAGAAGGATTGTAAAGTGAATACGTGAAGTAACTCTCATTAGCATTATCTATATAACTAAAATTATAGATATAATTCAGCCTCATTTCTGGAACTAAACTGAAAATATGCCCATTCCACCTTCCACTAGTCCAATACTGTTCAGTTCTATTCCATCTTATAATATACTGCTCCCCTTGTGGATCTAATTCAAGGGAGAAAAGCCCAGGTGCAGGATCTTCAGAATTTTTCCAAGAAATCAGAAGCATCTTTTTTCCCGTCTGTTTATAATAAGCCATCTTTCCACCAGGCAACCAAGTATCTGCTGGATTATCAAAACTTCGCCAAAATCCTTCACTTGTTCTGGGTTCGGACTCTTGTCTCAAAACTAAATTCCCATCATCGCGTTGGACGAGGTCACATTCGTCGACCAAATCGGAACCCCGGTTTCATTCGTAAGCACCAAATTGCCATTTAAAATTTTCAGTTCTGCAGAATTCTTGTCTGAAACATATCTCTCCCTATTTGCTACCCAAACTATGGTCGGTGTTGGTGTACTAACATTTTTATACCAAATTCCTATATAGTACCTGGAATTAGAAGAATTGCTTGGTGAAAAGAATCCCAGTTCAAAAGTCTCTCCAGGAGAGACAATCGTCTGGTTTCCAGACAAAGATTGGTTCGCCGTGATGCTGTCAGCTCCTTCGGAGAAATTGATGTTTGTAGATAAACATAGTAAAAGTAGCACGCAGAAGATGAAACAAGAAGTAGTTTTCCGGATCATGGCTGCAGAGAATGTTTCAGAGAGAGAGAGAGAGAGAGAGAGAAGGGGAGAGATAAGAGGATGAATGGGTTGTCTTCTTCGGGTGAAATTGAGAAATGTTGCAGCAGAATTGATGACCAGGAGCTGGGGGAAAGATCTTTTTTTCATGTGCCAAATTCAGTCAACTTGTGTGTATACGAGGTTACCATTGTGCCCTTTAAAACATGACAATGGTAACCCTTAAAAACATGACAACTGACCAGTCATTAAATGCTCCTATAAAGCATTTTCTTTACTTGTTACGTTCGACAAAAATAAATATCAGAGATTGTATAGCGTAATGGATGAGGTCGAACCATCCGCTCCCTTCCAATCTTTGCGGGGACAAGGTGGGGTCGAAACAGTCCTCTCTATCCCGCACGGCCGCACCCAGTCAAAATTTTTCAAGAGGTGGAACGAGTATGGGATGGACATTTTGGTAATTTGCAGTGAGTACATGGGCCTATACAGCTGGTGGCTGGAGTGTCAAACTGCGTGTTATGTATGACAAGAAAATTAAATGATTTTACTTTTCTTCTAGAACCAGTCAAATAGCATAATGATTTTTTCTTTTTTTCTTTTTTAAATTTCTCCATGTCCTCCCCCTACCTTTTTTATAAAATTTTATTCGTACTTGACATCGAGGCGAACCAAACTCACTTTCTCAATGTGACGCGTAATGGATTTCAACAATTCGAAGTCGTTGTTTGGCTTTCAAAGTTAATAACATTTTCTGTTTTCTTAATTTCGCTTTGTAAATAGCTTGGGACTTAATTATGAGTTATTTATGATAGCTAAAAACCCTATCAATGATTAATAAAATTTCTTACTTCATGCCGCATTTGTACTACAAAATTGACATTGTTAATTTTCATTTGTTCTCCTTGTATTTGGAAATAAAAAGAAAAGACTAGCATGGGCATATAATTTTTATTTTTATCCTTAAATTTCCCAAGAAAAAGGAAAAATCGCAAGGCATAAACAAAAGGTTTTAAGCACATAAAATAAAAAAAATGTGTTTAAGCGAAAAGGAGGCAAGAAGACTTTGGACTCGCTTTTGATGAGGAATAGAGAATGTTGAATAAGACTTGAGACTCTTTCACATGACTAGTTGGGTCAGAATGTCTAGATCTTTTTTGAAATTTATGCAAAATTAGTGTGTAGTTTTTTTATAACATTTTTTAAAAAGATATGCTTTATAAATTACAACAAAAGAAAGAATTGATAATAACTCTTAATGTCTTATTAGTCAAAAAAGTGTTACGCCTGTGAATACTAGGATAGATTAATTAATTTTAATTACATACCTTAATTGATGGAGTTTGGAAATTAGTAGAGATATGGAGATTCATCTGGGATGGAGAGATCATCATTATGTATTGACCTTTAAAAAAAAGGGGTTAACGCCGCGTTGACGGAGACTTACATTTATTTATTTCTAAAAAGGTGGGGATTTTCATTTATCAACTCATTTATTATCCAACTTTCCGGTAAGCAATAAGTACAACATTTTGCATTTTGTGGACATTGAAATTGTTGTGTAATTTTGGCCAAACCTTGAATACTTATATAGGAGTTTATCTATATATTATTATTTATAAAATCAGACTTTGTCTGACTCAATTTGATTATCGGATATAATTAGAAATAATTTTCTCACTCATTGTCTAGCTTCTTTCAAAAACCAACTTATTGACGTCATTATTCTATTATTATACTTTTTCTTATTGTTATACTTTTCCTTTTAATTATTTAATTTAATATTTTTATTTTGAGATTCTATCTACATTTTAATTTAATATTTTTATTTTAGAATTCTATCTACATATTACATTTTGGTTAGTTATATCTTATATTTGCCTAATGAATTTTAATTTTACTCAATCCGATTTTATAATTTCATGATTTTATGTTCTCATACTATATTATATTTTACTTTCTGAGTATAATATGTTTATGAATTGCACAGGTGCGAAGGGTGTGAAGTTAATATAGATTATGCCATCGGATTTTATTACCTTTACCGGAAATAAAAATAAGAATTAATAAAAAAATTATTGGTTCAATTATTATGTTTTTCCTTATTGTTATATTTTCCTTTTAATGACTTTATCTACATATTATATTTTGGTTAGATATATCTCACATTTGCTTAATGATTTTGAATTACATGAAAATAGATAATATATCAATCTTGATTTCAATATTACTTTTCCTTATTACTAGTCTCTTGCCCGTGCGTTGTAGGGGGAAACCAAATGAACAGAAATATAAGAAAATCAAAATAAATAAGAAATTTAATATTGAATATAAACATTTAATGACGAATTAAAATATAATCTCCTTGAAAAGAATTTAACTATAGTAAGATTAATCTTTTAAATAGATTTTTACTACTTTAAAACCAATAAAACAGATTTCTATACAAAGTTTACATTACAATTTAGTATGTACCCTACTAAATTTTGAAAATATTTCAATAAATGATAATATTCAAAGACCGCCCTAAAATTAGTTAAAAAACCTTCGAGAGGTTTTTGTCATACCCTTACGACACTCAAGTATAATTTACTGAAATAATAAATTATATTTATAATTAAAATGAAAAAACTTAACGAAGGCCATATAAAAAAATTAAAATCAAGTTTTCAAATTATTGTCATGGAAATTATTATGCAAAACACAATTATACCATTCAAATATTCCCCCCGTAACAATATTAAGAATATAATAAGTTGTTTTGAAACACAATTTTTCATGGGTTTTAATGTTAAGAAGAATATCACGATTTTCAAAATTGATAGATTAGGAATATTTCGATTAGCTGGAATATTCAAAATTATAGATTATGAATAAACATATCTAGATCCCAATTATTGGTGATTCAAATTTTGGAAAATAAAGAGAAGATTAAGGAGAATATTCCGATTTTAGCTTTATCTAAAAAAAGAAAAAAATTCAATTTACCACAAACTGTACCAAGAAATTTGAGCAGGAAAATTGCGGTAATATGGGTACCAAGATTTATTTCTCTTAATTATATATAGATTATACTTTTCCTTTTAATCATTTAATTTAATATTTTTATTTTGAGACTCTATCTAAATGTTATATTTTTGTCAGATATATCTCATATTTGCCTTATGAATTTCAATTTTATTTTGTTCGATTGTATAATTTCTTCATTTTATGTTCTCCTATTTCATTGTATTTTATTTTGTCAGTATAATATATCAATAAAATGCACGAGTGTGAAGCATAGTATGTCCATGAAACACACAAGTGTGCAACTAATATAGATTATGCTATCGAGTTTTATTATCTTTAAAGGAAATAAAAAATAAGAATTAATAAAAAATTTATTGGTTCAATTATTATATTTTTCCTTATTCTTATATTTTTCCTTTTAATAATTTAATTTAATATTTTTATTTTGAAACTCCATTTATATATAATATTTTAGTTAGATATATCTTATATTTGCCTAATATATTTGAATTACATAAAAATAGATAATATATCATACTAGATTTCAATATTATTATATTTTTCCTTTTAATCATTTAATTTAATATTTTTATTTTGGGATTCTATATACGTATTACTTTTTGGTTAGATATATCTTATATTTGCTTAATGAATTTCAATTTTACTTTGTTTGATTGTATAATTTCATGATCTTATGTTTTTCTACTCCATTGTATATTACTTTGTCACTATAACATATCTGTGAAATGCACGTGTATGAAGTATAGTATGTCTATAAATGCATGAGTGTGAAATTAATATAGAATTATACTATTGAGTTTTATTGTTTTTAAATGAAATAAAAAATAAGAATTAATAAAAAAATTATTGGTTCAATGAGATGACGATGAACTAATAACAAGAATTTAAAATTATGTCATCAAAATAAAGAATTGATTGCTTACTATTTGTAAACGTATGATGCATATTAATTCCATGTAAATTGTGTTTTTTAATTTTTTTTATGATATTAAGTCTAAGAAACACAATTTTCTTATATTATATATATAAAATTCCTTTAGAACTCTACCTATATAACGTACAAGTGAAAATTATTGAAAACCAACCCGAATAAGTAGATAATAAAGGAGGTGTATTAATAGAACATGATTCAACAATATACGGAAGAGTTCGATATAGATCATAGCTCTGCAAAACTTAAAAAAGTATGTGCTCGGAATTTTGACATCAGAAATCGTAAGATTAATATCAAAGACCGTACCTAGTGATATTAACATGATCGCCAACTTGTTAACTTCGGGATTTGCGTGTAAGTAGATGACATAGGGAGGGTAACGTGGGCATGTGGTTCAGTTACATATGGAAAAGTTCAAGAAAGAACATAGTTTTAGGAAACTTAAAAGAAAATTGGGGCACCTGTGTCTTCGTCTTTTCCACGGTGATTTTTCACCCCAAAACTATAACGGAGAATGAGGGCCGTCTTCATCGTTCCTATTGAGCTCTTTCTCCGGCTACCAAAACCACAAGTCCCTCTACCACCACCAGATCTAATGTGAAAGAAATAGTGAGCACAAACTTCACAAAAATTTTAATCTACCCTCGTGATGGTATGTTAATATACCCACTAGTGTATATTAAAATTTTTGACAAATTTCGACTTAAAAATAAAATTTACATTTTAGGTCCTTAATCTTTAAATTTAATCCATTGATTAACAAAATTGATTTTTTAAGAAATCATTAGTTTCTATAAACCAAAAAGAGATTGAAGCAGTTCTTACTTCTTATAGCAAAACTTAGTATTCCCAACAGTATTGAGCTACTGCTAGTTTGCTACCCCTTCCAACTTGTTCGATGGAACTTTTCTGAAAAAAAAAAAAAAAAAAAATTTCAATCTTAACAATACATTTTACTTTTAGTCTACAATATTTGACTTTTTCATTGAATATATTAACCACACATTCTCTAGAGAATAAGCCCTTCTACACAAAATTATGTAACTCAAAGGAGTTGTAGCTCCTAAAAAATGATTATAATAACAACAATAATGGAAGAAAAAACGTCAGATATATCTCTATCGCCCTTGTGGCATAGATATGGTTGCGTCGTTGGAGCTTGAATACATATTGTTAGAGAACGAACTAAAAGTGTGTTTACTCGTTACAAAAGCAGGTTCCCTAGGAGGCGGCAGAACTGCAGTTTCACCGCTAAGTATGTAAACTACATCTGACATCGTGGGGCGATCATTGGGATCTTCTTCCACACACAGTAACCCAACATTTATGCACTTTATAACTTCAGATTTCTCACAAGATTCAAGCAGTATACGGTCCACTAAATCAACTGCCTTGTTCTCATTCCACAATCTCCAAGCCTGTAGAAATAGGTCCAAAATTTTTTTAGACAGTGAATGTGCTAAGTTTAACATAAATAAATGGAGAAATCGGGCTAATTAATCTATTTGTGCATACCTAGCGTACATAATTTATACACACCTATCTATATTTACTTAAATGTCCCTAACTCATTTTCCTTAAAATGACAACTTTTGAATGTGTATAAATTCAGGGTCTGTGTACAAATTTTGTACACCATATATGTACAAATAGACCTAGCTACTTACATGAGCCAACAGATTCTGATCTTCTGTGGACTGATATCCTGCATTCCTCTGTCCACTGATTATCTCGAGTACAACAACTCCAAAACTAAATACATCTGACTTCATTGAGAATCGCCCATCCAATGCATACTCAGGAGGCATATAACCACTATGATCAAGATAACTAGATGTTAGTAACTTTCGGTAGTGTCAATGTAATAACATCACTTTAAACTGATACTTACTAGGTTCCAATGACTTTATTGGTGCTTGCTTCTGTTCTTTTGCCCTCAACAATCCTTGCCAAACCAAAGTCTGAAATTTTTGGGTTCATCTCTTCATCTAATAGAATGTTGCTTGTTTTCAGATCTCTATGAATAATCCTCAATCTTGAATCTTGATGAAGATAAAGAATCCCTCTTGCTATGCCCAAGATAATGTCAAACCGCTTCTTCCAGTCGAGTAATATGCATAGTTCTTTATCTAGCATTTTTTTTTTGTCACAAAGAAAATAATCATTGACTGAAAAGCTGATAGTGTAATAGGACATGTCATTTTTTGTGAACTAACTGAAAACAAATGTATCTAAACTTTTCTTGGGCATGTACTCGTAGAGTAAGATCTTGTCATTCCCCTCAACACAGTAGCCTAAAAGGCGAACCAGATTTCTATGTTGAAGCTCCGCGATAAGTACAACTTCGTTTTCAAATTCACTAACACCTTGAATGGAACAAGTTGACAACCTTTTCACTGCAATTTCTTGTCCTTGAGGAAATATTCCCTGAAAGAGTTGTGAACTAGAATTAATATACTTTCAAGCTTGACTATAGAAAACAATCATAGAGAAAGATGTGATAAAAGTATAAAACCTTGTAAACAGGTCCAAATCCCCCTTGCCCAATTTTGTTTACTTCTGAGAAGTTCTCTGTAGCAGCTAATATAGTTTTCCAACTGCAGAAAGGAACAATACCACTCTTGTTATCTCCTCCCAAGTTTGCTGCTACCAATGACTCCTCAACTGATATTGGACTTCCAAGGATATGCCTCTGACGTCTCCTCATCGTGACCAAAACACCAATGACCAGTAAGACCATAACAGCGGCAATAGAACCCACAACGGCACCTATTACGACTCCTTTACCTCTTTTGGTCCTCGAAAACTGAGAAGCAGAGGCGGAAAGCCGAATGTGGATCGTCCTTCCACCGCCATTCTTTTCTGAGACTTGTTGCAAATTCAATACGTGTGCTCTTCCGATCTCCAAGCATTCATTGCCTTGGTAAGAATAACCTGTACAAGAGCAATTACGCAAACAAACAGATTCACATTCTTGATCGCTTGCCACCTTCACCGATTTTGAATGATCAGGTAAACTAACTGGGGAACTGGCCAAAAACTTGTCTTGTTTCCCAGTAGAAGAACTGCCATTCTCACACTGCAACAACTCAATCTGTGTTACACAGCCACCAGAATAATTCTTCAAATTCCAATCCATTTCTGACTTGGGCTCAAACCCTGGCAAACAATTACAGAAGGGCGATGAATCCTGATTGCAGGTACCAAATGCTCCACAAAGCATACACTTCACATTGCTGCCGAGGTAGAGCCCACATCAGATACCACTCCTTTTTATCATCCAACCACGATGACTGCCTAAGTTGCCCAGAAACATCCATCACAGACCGAAATATACGGGATTGATCATAAAGAGTATATGTGAAGTAAGTCTCGTTAGCAGTATCGAAATAACTAATATTATAGATAAAATTCAGTTCAGGAATTGAACTGAAAAGTTGCCCATTCCAAGATCCACTAGTCCAGTACTGTTCAGTTCTGTTCCGTCTTATAATAAAAACATTCCCGTTGGGGTCAAATTCAAGGGAGAAAGGTCCGGGTGCAGGACCTCAGAGTTTTTCCAAGAAATAAGTAGTTGCTTTGTTTTTGTTCGTTTATCGTATATAAGTTTGGCACCAGGCAACCATGTATCTGTTGGATTATCGAAACTCTGCCAAAATCCTTTACTGGTTCTAGGTTCTGTCAGTTCTCTCAAAACCAAATTCCCATTATCACCTAGAGTTGCAACTACAGAATTTGAAGTTTTCGAGCTGACATTCGTAGAGCAAATTAGAACGTTGGACGAATCCATAAGTACCAAATTCCCATCTAAAATCTTTAGTTCTGCAAAATTCACATCTATAATGGGTTTGTCCCTGTTTGCTACCCAAACTATGATCCTTTTACTTACATTTTTGTACCAAATTCCTACATAATGTTTAGAAGATTTACCTGGTGAAAAGAATCCGAGTTCAAAAATCTCTCCAGCAGAGACAATCGTCTGGTTTCCAGACAGATTGGTTCGCCGTGACGCTGTCAGCTCCTTCGGAGAAATCAATATTCATAAGACATAGGAAAACCAACCTGAATAACTCAAAATGAATACTTTTTCTGATCATCTTGGCTGCACAGAGAGAGAGAGAGAGAGAGAGAGAGAGAGTCGCTGTCTCTTGTGAAAATTGGTTTGTAAAGTGGTACAAAAATGAGCAAATTCATGACGTAAAAGCTGTTGAATGATTCACAGTTGGCACTTGGCAGTCAAGTCAAATCTAAGGAATATATCTAGAAATAAATAAATAGTTAAAAAAATAAAAAATTGTCGCCGCCAGAGTCGAACATCAACTCCGGCGTCTCAGAGTATTGAGACCCCGGATAAATAAATAGACCCGCCAACATCTCTGGACTCTGACAGCAATTCGGTGTCGGAGCTATAGGGATGCACGTGTATCTACGTGCATATCCACTCATTCCTTTGGGGATTATTTTATTGGCCACTGCATTTTGGCATATTCCGCGTCCTCTCCAGTGTGGAAAGATGCGATTTTTCTAATCAAGCTTTAAAATTAGAGTTTGATGTTGCATCTGGCCGTGGTCGGATAAAAGCGATCTTACAGAGTACACAACTCACGCTATTGTGATAGGTGCCATGTGAGACACCAAACCACATTTTTAGAGGCTGATTAAGTTTTTTAGAAAAATTAGAAAAGATGGGTAAAAATCTTTTCTCATTCTTTCTCTCTTTCTTTTTTTTTCTTTTTTTGTAGAGAGAAATATAATAGAGGGAATTTAGAACTTTCTAAACAGAAGGTGAGGGTTTAACTAATGTGCCACTTATTCAAAACATTTATTTAAAGTCATTTTCAACTACACATGCTCACACACACTCATTAACATAATGTTGTACTTATATAGATTTACAACTTTTTCTTATTATTTTCCGAACTTGATAAGATCAATTCTCTTACAGTAGCATTGAGGCATGGGGACCCAAATATTTGAGACAACCCCACATAACCAAACTCGCCTAAATACATATCAGAGGGTGAAAATAGTCAACTTTGCATCAAAGTAAAATCATTTACGAGCATTGAAAATTTTAAAACAGTACTCATGCTAAAACTATAAATTCAAGCCAAAGAACAAAAAAAAAAAAAAAAAAGAATAATTGAAAGAAAATATGTCTAATTTTGATGACCCACCTTACGTCCGCCAGACGCACACTTGGATGCCAAGTGTATTCAGGTCATCACTCGCTAAGTGTGCGTCTGGTAGAGTAAATATCTCATACTTGAATTATTCAATCATCACTCGCCGAATGTGCTTATGACGGAGTAACCCCGCTAAACGTATGGCCAGTGATCATTACTCATCTTTGAAAATTCTCATAACCAATCTTGCTATTTATCCTTTTTTTCCTTTTCTGAAAACGAGTTTCATTTCATTCATTACTTCAAACCATCATTGGCAATTGAATCGCATGGACGGTCCCTCCCCATCACTTCCCTTGCAAAAATAAAAAATAAAATAAAAAAAATGTGAGCTTCATATTTTCTTCTTTTTTCTCCTCACTTTTTCCAATTTGGTTTTCATTTTCTCCTACACAATCACACGTTCTATTTGACATGCTCCGCTATTTTTATCATTGTTTTTGAAATTGTTTCTATCTCTCCCCTCTTCCCTACTATTTTCGCTGGGTTTATTTTTATCTCTCCTTTCGCGCACATAAAATCATTCTGTATTATTCTCCGCATCATCCCCCCATCAATGCATTCCGTCAGTTTATTTTTTATAATGGAAAAAGCAATATCTTATTTCTTATTTTCCATCTAGTGGTACTACCTTCATTTGCACATTCCCGTCTTCCATTCATTTTTGTCTCGATTGACTTTCTTCTCACTTAAAAATTTTACAAGTCAACTTTTTGTTTTTTTATATTATATCCAACTTGTTGAAATCTTTGAATATAATCTATTATATTTAGTGATGTAAAGAAAATTAGGCATGATACCAGCATAACACAATGGCCTAGGTTTCATTAAGAAGGATGCTCTAAAGTCTTATATGAAACTTCATCCTTCTTTAAAAGCCAGCATGTCCTGGGAACAATCAAACCGATTTTTGCCTGGACAAGTTTGGAATGAGATATATTTATGAACCTCAATTCATTCGAGGAAGCAATATGACCGAATACAATACCATTTGTTACCATAAACAATGTTTTTTTTCCTAATTATTAAGCAAGCAACATTTTGCAAACTGAGAATGAACGTACAGATTTCCAGTGCATATCAAAGACTAGAAAGATTCAATGGACACTTGTTACTAAAACATGTTGTGTAGATTCCGGTTGGACATGCAGACAACAACATTAGAACAAGGAAATAAGCCAATTCCTAATCCTCACTAATCATCGCCCTTCTGGTGCAGACATTGTCAGATCATTGGAAATTGGCCTCGGGTTTGGAGAGGACGAGGATGTGCTAACAATGCGTTTTCTCATTAGAAAAGCTGGCTGTTCAGGAACTGGTAGAACTGAAGTTCCACCACTAAGCATGTAAATTACATTGGACATGGTGGGACGATCATTTGGATATTCTTCAACGCAAAACAGCCCAATATTTATG
>CAVNYN010233164.1:0-33587 GCA_963692815.1 Nyctanthes arbor-tristis
ATTTTTACCTGGCCGCACCTCAAAAAACTTTAACAAAGTGTTTGACAACTATCCGGATTATAATTCACTATGTGTCGTCATTTTATTAGTTGCTTTTTGAAAAAAAATAAAAGATTGCGGCTTGACTTTTACTTTTTGACCTTTTGAAAAAAGTGAAACTAATGAAATAATGTCATGTAACAGATTATAATTCAAATAATAATTCGAGTGATTTGCCAAAAGCTCTGTATCTGTGAAACAACACCCACCCACACCACATCTCAGACACCCCTAATTCGATCCCCCGGTCTCTGAGCTCCTCTCCCTCCCCCCCTACCCCCGCGCCGGACCGCCAAATCTCTCTTTCTCTATCGGAGAAGCCGAAGCAGCTATGACCGGCAGCTTCCTTTTGTGACGGTTAACGGGCCCCCAAATCTCTCTCTAGCTCTTGCTCTTGTTCAGAACACAGCTCCAACAGCCCCCTCCCTGCCGGAGCCGGAACCACCTTTGGCCGCCAGTGAGCTCGCTGCTTCTCTGTCGGTAATTTTCCGTTCCATTTTCTGTGTTGTATTGATTCAATTTCTGTTTAGTTTTTTTTTGTAATTTTATCTTTCCCTCTGTTGCACCACACCCCTGCCCAAACCCAAGCAGTGCCGGCGCGGGCGAAATTGGCCACCAGAGGCGACGTTGATTTCCCCTCTGTGTGCTAGCAGAAGCCTTTCCCATTTTTAAGGTAATTTTCTGTACATTTACTGATTTAATTATTTTGTGCAGAAATTGACTCAACTTTACTGATAGATTATAAGAGTCCTTGTCAGTAGATGTTAAAGTTTTAGCATTTTGTACGCAGTTTGGCATTGATCCTGTTCTTGATAATGAATAATATTTCTCTGTTCTCCACACAATGAGAGGGTTCATAATTTCATGTGATGAATAAGCTCTAATTCATGAAAGCTGGAAAAGATCATTACTCACCTATTGGCCAAAACTACCTCCCACGTTGTTGGGGGAAACAGCTGAAAGCAACAACACAATATGGAATTATTAGGACAAATTAATCTAAAGAATCATTTCAGTGGACTTGAGGGGAAATCAAGAAAGTTGAAGAGCATACATACATCATGGTCAGGATGAAAACAAGGATGTATGATCCCATTCACATCTACGTAAAAATTGTCAAACTCCCCATTTTTGTTCGGCAAATCATAGTTCTCCACGAACTCCCCCTTTTCTCATACAGCATGAACCACTATCCCTCTGTTACGGTACTGGGAATGACAGCAATACTTCTGGTTTTCAGAAGCCTAGTTTTAGAGCGGTAAAAAGTGACTGTTGTTTCTCAAGAAAAGAATAATCATTTTGCTGCCATCTATCTGAGCTTATAAATCAAAATTACATTAGTTTATAATTGAAGATGGTGTAGTATGGTAAAATATGTTTAGTTGGTTATAACTTCTTCATTGGTTTAACATAGTTAATTTTTTGTTCACTGTGGTGTTCTCATTGAGAGGAAAATTACTTTGAGAATAAATTCCACAGATAGAAGGACGAAAAAGATAAAATACCCTTATTGCCGAGTGTGAAACGGAGTTGAAGTTTTCATATGTACTATAGTTGAAAATTTTGCAACCTTTATAATGGAGAACAATTCTACAAAGCTTGTAGGAGTTTATAGACTCTGGTCAATGCTTGTAATTATCATTCCATTCAAAATTAAAATTGAATCTCGAATGAACATTTTTTATACAAATGTCCGATCTTAGTCATAGAAATTCCCATTTATTTTACTTGTCTTCGCAATTTGGTCTAAGACTTGATATTCAATTTCTGTTTTGTAATGCAGTTCTCAAAAATCAATAAAATCTATATACCATTTGGAGCTTCGGATAGCAACAAACGACGGCAGAAGGTTGTACATGGGAGAAGTTCTTGGCCATGGAAGCAAATTGTGGAATAGTACTAGCTCTTTGTAATGCAGTTCACATTTATTTTGCTTAAATGACTTGTACTAGTTGGCAGTACTGTTACATTTATTTTGTAATTAAATGGCTTGTAATATGCTGACGTAAATTGCGCCACGTAGTTGGTGTGTTCCCTTTATATTCTACCCTTTTCTTCGAGATGTGCACATCTTTGATTTTATGTTATAGTAGCATGTCGGGGATTTTTAGTTGATATAGTTTTCACAGGATTAATATGTTCAGATTATAGGGTAGGCTATGTCAAAATGTCTATACGGTTTTAAGTTATTCTAGTATGTGGGCATTTTGAATTAGCATTGTCTCCACAGGTTTTATGTGTCCAATATATAGATGAGATGTTGTCAAATTTTCTGTAAGAATAACACAACTCACAATCAGCTATTAATTATAGAAATTGTGATATTTTCCATTTAGAATGTTGTCATTTACTCAAGTTAATTGAGTACATTGTACGTGAAAGACTGCAAATCTTCATAAATAACTGAAAACATAATGTCTTTCAAAAAGAGAATATCATAAAACCTTGAGATAATGTACAACTCTTGTAATTTGTAATTTTCCTACACAAATGGCACATAGAATCACTGTGAATAAATCATTCTATATAAAGATATAATATACTTCAACGTCAATTTTCTTGGTCACGGCTGGGGTGATAGCAACACCCCAACTTTATGTGCTTCCTTCAATCTAGGCTCGCCCTGCAATTAAGTTAATTGATTAGCACATGCTCGGCAACTCATTAGAAAGGAGTTCGTAGTACAAGAACTGGCACGCGGTTAAGCGAGTTTCATGAATTAGATGTTTTTAACTGTTTTTAAGATGTTTGAGATATCAAATTTTCATTGAATGCAATTCATTTTTCCCTGTTTCATTGAGGGAGAAGAAGAGGTCCACGGGAAAAAATCAGTTGAGTTCATAATAAAAGTTGGAATGGTACAAAACCATCTCTCTCTTTATAATAGGTGTAATTCAAAATATAAGTATGAAATTTAACTTAAAACTAACATAAATAAAAAAATCTCCAATTAAGAACAGTAATAGTCTTTTAAAAAATAAGCATATAAAATTGGAAAATCTTAATCAAAATATCTTCAATTGATCTCCGTCATTGGTACTTGGAGAGATCATTTGGTGAATCAGAGAAAGGTTACCTGATTGATATCAATTGGAAGTGCTAGGTAGACAATGAAACTGGTGAATCTAGGTTACCTGATAGTGGCTTGAAGTGCGTGATCTGCACAATCAACAAGCAGTTGAATTGTTTGCCAACACGTTACAGAAATAGAGATTCTATTTTTATATGCTTGCTTGTTAGTTAACACAAAAAAATGTACGATAATGTTACATGTTCTATATGCGTCCTACTTGCAATGTGACATTTACTAATTCTGCTCAATCATTCAGGTTCAGCAACTTCTGAATGGACCACATTCTTGAGTAGAAACTTAAATGTACGATGAGCTTAGCAATATACTCACAAATGTAGCAAAGGTAGCAGATAGTGTCAAAAATTGGTAAGAAACTGAAAATGACCCAAAGCATGATTATTCGTTGATTGCTTACAACTGGCGTTGGTGACACCATTTTTTTCCCCTTAATTTGAGGGCGTAAACAATCAAATAGCTCCAATCGACTCTCATTCAAGGTTATATAAATTGTCAAAGGTCCAGTTATCTAATAATTTCATATTCTCCAGATGTTTTCAATATTACCGCTGCAGTTCAGGCCCTAATACTTCAACTATCTTATTGCTATAACAGTAACGGAAAAATCTAGTCCATAATCGACACTGGCAAATAATTTAGAATTGCAGTCAGACTCTCAAGCAATGAAAAGCACGTAACTATACAGAATTTCAAATTAATAGAAGCCTCTGGTTGGCCAAAATCAGATTCAATATAGCAACAAAGCATAAGAACACTAAGGAAATTGTATCTCGAAAACGTAAGAATACCGATTAAAATGGAAAGCCCATATTATAAATCCAGCATTACTTCCACAGTTATAGAGGAGGATTTACCTGCGCTTGCTGTTCTCAGAAGCAGGGGAAAAATGGAAAGGCTGCGGGGTCTAAGCTTCCACGAAGAGGAAGAGAAAAGCGGAGAAAACAAACAAGCAGAAGAAAGGTGGTGCTTTAGAACGAAAGTAGAAATGCAAAGGGAACGAAGCTTTCAAGTTTCAGAAGGAAATGCTGCAAAAGCCATTCAAATACATGATTTCTTCTGTGTGCAGAAGCTTATTTTTGGGGCGGGAAGGCTGGCAGGGGACGGAGGTCTGCCTCGTCGCCGGCCGGATCGGCAGAAATTGCAGAGGGAGGGCGGGCGGGCGTTGGAGCTGTGCTTCGAACGAGAGAGCGAGAGATTTGGGGGCCGGTTTTTCCTTCACAAAAGGAAGACGCCGGTGGGCTTCTCCATCGGCGGACCTACTTGCCGGCTGTCCGGCGGGATAGTGACGGCTCGATCTGTTTGGAGAGGGCTCAGAGAGAGGGATCGAATTAGATTTTTTTGCGAGGAGGGGGCGTGTTCGGAAATGCAGGGCGTGGCTGGGGGTTATTTCACAGATTTTAAATTTTTTTAGATGGGCGGACAGAAAATTGGGGAAAGGGCGAGTCTATTAGAAGGTTTTGATTCAGGTTTTGGTTAAGGCTCTTTGATTTTTCCAGTTGAAAAAGACTGTCTTGCCCTTTATCCTTTTTTCCATGATTTCTATGGATTTTCTTTGTTTTCATGACTCTGATACCACCTCGCGGCTACTCTCTGAAACTCAAAGGCGGAATTAAGATAAATAACCTCGTAATACTACTCGTTACGGGCCAAAAACTATCTGTAGGCGTAATAATGGTATTTTCTGTCATTATATGCTCTAATAATATAATTTACTTCTTCAGTAAGCTGAGTAACTCTTTGGCTTACTATTGTTTTAGCAACACAATCATGTAGTTGAGTTCTCCAAAGTCTCTTAATGAGTTGGATGGTTTCCTCAATCTTTTGATCTAGTTGTTCAAGGTCCATATGTCAGTATATGTTAAATAGAGTATAGTCACAATGAGTCTGCTCTATGAGTCTTCCTAGATTAGGTTGGTTAATTAAAACATGTTGTCTAGCTAGATTATCACCAACTAATTCATTAAGTAAGTCTTGAATACTAATTGGATTATTATTAAGCAGGTTTTCTGCCATAGTTGCTCAATCAAACTTCTTTAGTTAATTGCTCAGTGGATTTGAGATATAACATTGTAGTTTAATAGTTGCTACTATCTGTTATTGTGAGTAAAAAAAAGTTTACATTGTTCATATGCATATTGTTCAGCATGATTAGTAAGTATAAAGATACTTATTGTTTTTTCTTAACAATTTGATAAAGTAGAAATCTAAGGTACTAAGCCACGTAGATGAATATTAAACAACTGAAAATTAGGAAATTATAATTTTATACCTTCTTCTTGTTGTGTGGGATATCTCCCTTGTTGGGTCTACTGCACTTCTTGTTAATGCTTCTTCAGATAGATCCCGTGACTATGCCTCACAACTGCGTCCTGTTATCTTCTGACAAAAAGTTCCTTCACACGAACTTCTGTCAACACGGAACAAGGCCAAGATGATGGACAAGGTGTTGATCCGTACATACAAAATGGGATGGTGATCCTTAAAAGCAAGGTTTACAGGAAATAGACTTTCATATATGAAGAAGGAGTAATGATTATAACTTCCTTATCATATTAATTTACATCATAGTTGGGCTATAGCTCTTGATTTCTACATGAAAGCTTTAAGCTTTCATTGTTTTGGAAAGCATTGGAAATCTCTTAGGGAAATCTAGTAGTAGATTTGGAAAACGAATGCTTTCTTAATCTGAGTAGTGCTCCTTTTATAAACAGAAGGGGCATCTACTTTACATAATGGAGAGGTCCCTACATTATACTATTTCAACAACTCTTATAATAGAGGGGTCGTTGCTTCATTATTTTGTTTAGCAACAAGGGTATCGACACCACATCTTTTTGTCACTTGTTGGTTTTTATGACGTCATTGCATGCGTCATCCGGAGTCTGAATTATCTCCAGCTTGTTTTGACGGAGACTCTGCTACTTTTGCTTTTCCATTGCAGTGTCCACATGTATGATCTGTGCCAAGCACATTTTTGAGAGAACTGCACATTTGTCTTTTCTCAAAGTCTGATCCATTCCATTCATCAAGGTAAAATGGCCTTTCAAAGATAGCAATTTTCTTTGCATCTTTTTCATTCAGACGGTCTTTGTTTGATGAAGTTATTAAGATAAACTTTGATGAGTGGTTTACCTTAATCTTGAAGTTTGCATTAATCCTTCTAACTTTGTGTAAGAAGGACTTAAATGACTTTGATCTCCATGTCTGTAGAACTTCTCATGTGATCTAGATGGGTTATTTGACAATGGGTGTTGCCAAGACTTTGTCTTGAGATGCTACCCCGATTTCAATGAAGTGATATCCTTTGAAAATATTGTCTTTATTCCAGAAAGGGATAGTGCTGGTTATTGACGAAGATTGTTTTATACTTGGTCGTAAGGACTTTAGTCTTCCATTTGAGAACTGATTTTACCAGTAGGGGACTTAATGCTGAAATCTCTTTGGTGTCTTGACTGAGATAAATGATTTTGATCAATCCATTGTTGAATGATTTAGCAACCAGTTCTGGCGCTGCTCCTTGAAAGAATATGAATTTTCCATATTCTTCGCATGTTTTTGCAAAAGAATACTTTGTTGTAGCATCTCTTATTGCTCTAGCTTCTACTTCGAGATTGATGAAATTAGATAATTGTGCTTTGATTACTGAACTTTCTTTTTCAGTAACTTCTTCTTCTGGTTTAAGATTAACCAGTCTGCTTGGAATTGGCGCTGGGGTTTTTAGAACTTTTTCATAGCTCTTCCTCAGCCTTTGGTGTGATTCGATCATGTCTTGAATCTTTGGTGATCTGATCGTTTGTGAACCACAAGCTCCTCTAGGCCTAAATTCTATTGGGAACAATGGGAATACTAATGGATCAGTAATGTGTTGGACCGGTTTTGGGTTTGTCTGGTGGCCTTTTCGGTCCAGTAGTGGTTGTATTCTTTTTAGGCCTCATCATATGTTTTAAAGGACTTGTATTTGAATGGAAGTCCTTTTACTCTGGGCTCCACTGTTTTTCATTCTTTTCGATCTGGTCCATAAAAGATTACATAAACCTTTTTGTAACCTACAGATAGATCAAAAGATACTAATGGCTTAGGTGTTTGGACAGATGATAAGTCCAATGTATCCGTTTAACCGGTTTTGACTTTAGGCAGTTGTGGCCTAACTCTTGTTCATGAGTCTTTTGTTCTTTAGACTCATTTTGAATGATGATACCCTTCGTAGTATCAAGCTTTTGTGGGTTTTCCACAGCTTGCATGTCTTTCTCTTTTGCTGAGATTGAGACATTTTGTTCTTCAGCATTTTCATCTGTTGATGTTGATTTTTCAGTTGATGTTGAGGATTTATCTTTCTCCCCCCTTTGAAATAAGAGAGCTTTTTGTTGCTTGTAAAAACCAAGCTTTGTAGTCATGAATGACAATTCCATCATTTGTTCTTGGATTTGAAATTCCAAGTTCTGGATTTTGTTATCCATTTCCTTCATAGTCAGAAGTTTTATCTGCAAGCAACATATAATTCTCTTGTTAAAGAGTCTGCTAAGTAATTGTGTTCTCCTTTGATTGTTTCAATATCAAAGGTGTAATGACTAAACCACATTTGCCATCTAACAAGGCGTCCTTGTTTGTAATCTACAAAAACGTTAGTCTTCATAAAAGATTTGCAAGTAGAACTGTCAGTCCTAACAAGAAATTTATTGCTAATCACATAAACACGGAATTTCTGAATAGCATTATTGATTGCTGAGATTTCTTTCTCATTTATATAATAATTCTTTTGTGCTCCTTGGAATGTTCCTAAAGCATAAGAACATAAATATTCTTCTTCCTTTTGTGCCGGTTTGGCTTTCAGGACTGCTGCCTAAAATTCTCCTGAAGCATCAGTTTCGATTATCATCTTGTCACTCAGTGTTGGATGATAAAGTGATGATAGAGTTGCTAAACTCTTTTTTAACTTCTGGACATATACTATGTCAGCATTCGTCCATTTTCAAATCACATTTTTCTTCAATTTCTTTTGAAGTGGTGCTTTTTTATCTGCTAACCTGCTAATGAAATATTGAGCATAAGTTAAACATCCAAGAAATCTTTGCAATTGTCTGATATCTTGAATTTCATCGGAAAATTCAGTGATATGTTTAAGTATGTGAGGTTGAAGTTCCTTATAACCATAAGCAAAATTTAACCCCAGATACTTAATCTTTGTTTTGAATAGTTCTACTTTCTTTTTAGAAAGGACTATTCCAGCTTGTCTTGCATTTTGTAAAACCTGCAGTACATGCTTTCCATGATTATTTTCATTTTCATTTTCATTGTAAGAATAACCATTTCTGGTATTCACATTGGTATTGGTCAAAGAAATCTAAATCATAGATTTGGATTCTTTCAAGTTGCATTTTTGCATTTTCAACTTTCTCAGTTGTTAGTGTTAACTTATAAGATGTATAAATCTGTCCTGTAAACATCTACAAGATTTTTTCAACAATACTAGTAATAAATCTAGTAAGGTTGGGTTGGTTATTATTTTCTATTGAGGTTTCAAGCCAAAGTGCATTGACTTGTTCATTGGTTAAGGCTTCTAAGAAATTCCTAACATTTCCTCTAGTTGTTGCCTTGAGGTAATTCCAAGCTGAAACTTCTTCTTTCGTTAGCAGGGAATTACCAATCATAGCCATAACTAGATTGTTAAAACATTCTTTGATTGCTTTACTTGCATCAATAACACAATCAAGGTCTAGAATTTGTGAAGTTTGTCCTATAGGTTTAGGAATGAAACTTAAAGGAATACTTTCACTTGATTTTGTTACCTAAGTACCTCTAGGTGGTTTAGGGATACTATCACTGATAACACTTTTTCCTTCCATCTCGTTTGAATAAGACGATTTTTCATGTGATTCAGCTTTGATCTGTGAATCTCTTATAACAATTCCTCCAGTTCTTCCGACTGTCAGCCTTTTTGGGATTGTTACTTCAATTTCTTCTTGTTCTGATTCTTCTGAAATTGTTTCTTCAGGCTCATCAGTTTCAGTTTTTTGTTCTTTCTGTTCAATAGAAAGAACTTGTTCTTCTTGATTTTCAAGAAGAGTTAGATGTTTACAATAAGTTGTAATTCTTTCTAATTCTTCATCTTCAAAAGATAAAAGAACGTTAAAAGTACTAAGGTCGTTACCACTTTGGTAATCTTCCTCAATTCTTCTTCTGAGAAATTTCATTTAGGATAATTGAAAATACCTTTAAGCATTCCTAAATTTGAGATTCCTGCTACGAACTGTCCGAAATGTCTCATTCCTTGTGGGAGTGTGACATTTGTAGTGGCTTGAGGTTGTGGGGTTGTTTGTCGCCCAGCAACTTCCTACTTAATGGTAGCAGTAATAACTGCTGCTATCCTTTCCATAGCATTGTTAAGGTCTGGTGTGATAGACTTTATCTCCTGTCTAATGGAACCAAGTTCTTCTTTAAGATGAGTAACCTGCTCATTAAGTCTTTTGACTTCGTCATGGACGTTACTAATCTTAATGTTTTCTGTCATGAGTCTATTTTAAATATTTACTCATTTCATCAATTTTTTAGTGAAGTTCCTCTAAGCTTATAGCAAGTTAGGACTCATTTTTGTTAATTTTTTCCAATTGTTTATCCCCCCACTCCTTTCTTGAAGGAGCTGTGCTAGAATCTCCTTTTAGGAGTAATCTGTCTTGAGTTTTGACTAAGGGTTTTGGCCCTAAATCAATTGCCCAATTGTTGTCTGGCTGAGTTAGAATATCAAACTCAGTTTCTTTTACCTCAAGATAATCCATAAACTCATGTTCATAGGTTATCCTTCTTTCTGCTTGGATCACAGCATTGTTGTGGCTATTATGAATAGCATAACTAACAAGTTGGCTAATAGAGAAAGATACATTGTTAGGTTTGATGATATCTCTCTTGCAATAATCATGAACAAATGATAATATACCATCAAAATCTGTGTCATGAAGTGATACGAAAATTTTTGGGTGTATGGTAAACTGAAGTTTTCTACAAGCTAAATTTCCTTGAATCATACCTAAACATCATTCTTTAGGATTTTGGATACGATTATCAACTATAGCCATTTTGATCAGCTGATCTAAATGAGTTGATAGTGTGCTTTTAAGTTGAACTTTAATAGCTCCAATTGTTACCCATTATAAATTTTTCTTATCTGAAAAATCTATCTCTTGTTTTATTTGCTTAATGTCTTGCTTGCCAAGCAAACAAATACTTGTTCTGCTATATGCATGTTGGACATATAAAGCAAATTCTTTGTAAGATATGCCATAATAAATATTTCTTTTTCTTCTGAATGCTTTTGAAAGAAAATCTCTTTTGAAAGCTTCTTCAGGTTTTAGTTAAAAATCCTTTTCAAGAATTTTTTGCAGGCTTTTTTCAGAGACTATCACATATCCTGAAAAGTTTCCTTCTGATTCTTTAATTTCGTCAAACTCTTCTTGAATCGTTTGTATTTCCATGATGTTTTAATGCATAATGCATAATAAAATCTTGTATGTATTTTTCTCTTTGTTGTTCTAAATTCTGTTTATATCGAATAATGACATCAATAGCATTAGGAACAACTCCGACGAAAACTAACTGTTGATACCTTTCCTGATACCAATCAATCCTTTGATTATGCCATCCTATATGGTTACTAATGACAATACAGTATGCACAAAGATATATGGATTGTGTGTTTTCTATAAGTTGTAAAATTTCTTCAAAGTTGTTTTCCATACTTAGAAAAAATTTCATTTATTTCCTCAGAGGGTGTTTTTGTCATTTTTCTTGATTGCCTAAAGCAATTCATAAAACAAAACATACAAATATCATTCCCCTTGGGCGAAATAATTCTTGCACATGTGGCATGGACCCACTGCCTACAATGGCACTCCACATCAGACTTGGCTCTCCCGGGAGAGCTTAGTTTTCTATAGTAAAACTCGATCGATTATGGCATGAATGGGGCAGCTATAATGCAGGCTCTTTAATCTATGCGTGTACAGAGCTAGTTGGTGAATGTTAATGGAGGGGGAGAGAGAGATATAGAGAGATAGAGAGAGTGTGTGTGCGTGTGCGTGTGTGTGTGAGACGGATGGAGAATCTTGCAGATTTCGTCCATGCACCCTGTTGGGGGATATAAGAGCATCTTCAATGGGAGGGTACGTTGCTTTTTTACTTGTTAGATATAAGGTCAGATGTGAGAACCTTTTTTAGCCAAAAGCGATCATATATATTGAGCATCTCTAATGGGGTAGTCTATGTTTTGGATAGTGTAGAGGGGAAAGATAGAGAGAAGATGATTATTTTAATTAAATATTAGTGGAAAGAGGTGTAGAAAAAAAGAGAGGGAAAACTCAAAAAGATGAGAAAAATAGATAGAAATTCAAAAATAATGATAAAATAGTAGTGAAGAAGTCTTAGATGAAGGTCTAGATTTGGACCTTACACAGAATACAAAGGAGGAAAAGTGAGGAAAATGTGGTGTAAATGAGAGAAAAGTGATTTTTTTGTATCTTCCTCTCTCTTCAAAGACTATGCACCAAGACATTGAGCGTTGAAGATACTCTTATTAATAGAATCAGTTGAAAAAAAAAATGGGAGGGTGAAGTATGAGAGTGATGTGGATGAGAAATAGAAAGAAGATGATTATTTTAAGTAAATAAGAATAGAATGAAGTGTAAGGAAAAAAAGGAAAAAATGAAAAGAATGTGAGAGATTGAGATAAATTCAAAAATAATGATAAAATAGTAGTGGAGAAGGTGAAGGTGAAGATGTATTTGTAGACCTTGCACGGGACTCGAGGAAGGAAAAGTGAGGGAAAATGTCTAAACGAGATAAAAGTGATTAAAAGAAAATGAAAATAGATAAAATTACAGGAGTCATGATTTTTTTTTTGTCTCCCTCTCTCCTTAAATGCACTTGGTCCATTTTTTAGAGTATTAGGAATCGTGAGTCCCATAATTTTATCTATTTTCATCGTCGTTTAATCATTTTTCTCTCATTTGCACTATTTTTCTTCACTTTTTCTCCCTCGAGTCCCGTGCAAGGTCCACAATACACCTTCACCTTCTCTACTACTATTTTATCATTATTTTTGAATTTATCTCAATCTCTCTCATCTTTTTCATTCTTTCTGTTTTTCCTACACCTCATTCTATTCCTATTTACTTAAAATAATCATCTTCTCTTTAGCTCTCTCCTCCACACCACTCCCACAGTCCACCCTCCCATTGAAGATGCTCAAAGGACTTAACATAGCCATGGCCTTTAGATATATTAACTCATCGGCCCCTGGTAGCTTGGATCCATAAAACATATTTGTCCTCAGTAGTTTGATATTTTTCAAATGAAAATGTTCAAGAACCTTCTAGAGATTTTGTAACAAAACTTCCCGCTCCGATATGTGGATTTTCTATAAAAACAGATCGAATTCTGAGTTTAAAGCCTGACCATCAATTATAGGGAGCCACGTCACCTGACGGACTCACCAATTATAAGGGGCCATGTCACCTGTGTGTCAGGTGACGTGGCCCCTATAATTGGTGGCCGGGCTTCAAACTCAGAGCCCAATCTGTTTCTATAACCAGACCGTTCCTATATGATATGTATTAATATACGTTACATGTATTAACATATGTTACATGTATTTTAAATTTAGGGTTAATTACACCTTACGTCCCCAACTTTTCAATTAATTATAGATCACGTCCTCAACCTTTAATTTTCTTTTGTGGGTTCTCAACCTTTGATGAAATCTCAATTTTAGTTCCTCTTGACGGAAAACATCTATTTCGTCTGTTAATGGTAGGGACATTTTTGGTAAAATATAAAAAATATATATTTTAATTTTTTAAAAAAAATTGGAGGGGGTGGGAGTCCCAAAGGCCACTATTGCCATTTCCAACAGCATGGGTGGAGCCCCCGGCGCGGCCGGTGCTACTGGAAATGGCAACAAGTGCTATCTTTCCGGCAGCATAGCTCTCCCATTTTGGCAGCCCATTTCTGGGAGTCTTTTTGGGGGGAGTCCCCCCTCCCCCAACAAATTTTTTTATGCTTTAAATTAAAAAATATATATTTAATATTTTACAAAAAATGCTCATGCTATTGACATACGAAATGGTTCCGTTAAGAGGGACTACAATTGAGATTTCATTAAAGGTTGATGACGCACAAAAGAAAAATTAAAGATTGTGGTTGTGATCTATAATTACTTGAAAGTAGGGAACGTTATGTGTAATTAACCCTTAAATTTTTTATGTGGCATATATCATTACAGGCCATATGAGTAGTTTTTTTTTCACCTACCCCCATGATGGTATATTAAAGTCTCTTCCCATCCTATATGGCATGCCACATGAGCGTAACATTCATTCACCAACTATTTATTTAAAAAAATGAAAAAAAGGGGGAGAAGAAAAGAAAACAACACCCCACCGCCACCCAACCCCTCCCCTCCTCCCAAACAAACCCCTCCAGCGGCAATGGCCGCCGAAGACTCTACAACTTCTGGCGGCAATTAATGCCGCCAGAAGTTGCACAAAAAAATGGGGGTTCCTTCCTCCTCCCCCCAATTTCTGCAGCCGGATCCGGCTATAGAAATGGGGGAAGAACCCCTTCTTTTTTCTTCTACTGCAACTTCCAATTGTCATTTTTCTTTGCTTTCATATTTTCATTATTACACTGTAGTTCCTCTAGATTATGAGCATAGGATGAGTTTAAGATGGGTTGATGTGCATACTTCAAGAAACATATTAGACTATGGATTGGGACTTGGAAGACAATCCTTTAGACTCTTACTTCTCTTTTTGTTTGGGTTTGAGTCACATCCTCTCCACATGTAGTCTCATTTATAACCGAAAAAGAAATATATCTGACCATATGTAACAATCGCAATGGCGAAACCAAACGTTCGGCCGTGGCCCATGCGTATGCACAACCCATATTTTAACAATCCCTTTTTGCCTTAGACTGAAGCTTAGATTTGAATAATATGAAAAGATAAATGTTAATCATCTAAAAAAAACAATAATTTATATCACCATATTCTAAATTTCAAAGGGGAATAATAATTTCACAAAGTAACAAAAGAAAAATGAAAACTTTGAATAATGCTAATAATAAAGAATCCCTTAAAATTCTCAGTTTACTAGGAAAAAAATAAAGCAAATATGAAAGTGAATAAGGAAATATACAAACATCGTTAGGCAAAAATGGGGAAACAAGCAAAATTTGGAAATTTGATGGAGAAAAATCTAGTTGTTGGTCAAAAAAGATTTAGATTTAATAATTATACGAATTTGAGAAGATTGAATTGTTTGTGAAGAGCAATAAATATAAATCAATCACTAAGGACTCCATCAAATTAAATTAGAGTACCATAGATATTATTTGGAATTTAGTTGAAAGATGTTTGAAAAATTAAGATATTGGTGAAAGTTTTTAAAATAAAAGTAACGTTATGGTTTTTAGCCTTTATAATTAACACTTATGGTAATTGGCGCAAAACGTCCCTACCTTTCAGTTCTTTTGTGCAAATCGTCCATACCTTTCATTTTTTGACAATTACATCCTCACCTTTGTATTTTTTTTTGCAGAATTCGTCCCTAACGTCATCCGCCGTTATTCCATCCTTTTGTCAACTTTTATATTTGGGGTAATTGGCGCAGAACGTCCCTATCTTTCAGTTCTTTTGCGCAAATCATCCCTACCTTTCATTTTTTGGTGGAATTGGTCCCTGCCGACTTTTATTTGTAATAGTATATATATAATTATATTTTATGAAGCCTAAGTTAATGCATTAATTATTATTTTCTGCATTTTCAAAAAATTAATGCATTCAAATCTAAATACGCCAATAAAATGTTAGATAAGATTAAAGAAGAGAAGTGAGTTTTATTTTATTATATTGTTTTGCAGGGTTCAGAACTGAGTAGTAAATAGATATATAGTTAAAAAAGTTTAATAAGCAAAATAATTAATAACGTTGCCGTCTACTTAAAACATAATATAATTTGATTCTCTGATAATTTTTTTGGATATCATATACATACATATATATACTCTTTAAGATGCAAGGAAAGAAAAAAGCTTGTCCGAGGCAAAGAAAGCCTAAGCCTTCACTAGATAGAGTTAGAGCATTCTTTTGAGTTGCATCTAGTTCAGTAGGTGCCCTGATAGTCATGAAAGTCAAGCTGCTTCCTTAATTCCCTGTAGTCGAGCCTATAGCCTATTACTAACCTTGTTAATCCTTAGAGAATGAATGCAAGGTTTGCTCTTCAGTCTTCGGCAGGGAGAGAAGTGGATTCCCTTCCAAAGAACAAGGAATCCTTGATGCTTCTCGTCTTGACGAATGCTCTCCTTGATGTGAGGGAAAGAAAGATGTGAAGGGCTAAGTCAGTTCACACTTAAACTCTTAGAGGAGAGTCTTAATTCCACTCTAATCCTAGTTAGCCGAGTAGCTGCATTCCTTGAGTGAAAGCTTTAACTCCAGACCTCTCAGTCGAATCTTCTTATCCAAGTTCCGTTTGTGATCCTAAACCTTATGCCATACCTTCTTCAAGGGACTAAACCAAGGGAATCAACTGAAATAGATGCTGATCTGTTAAAGAGTCTATATATGTATGTATATGATATTCAAGAAAATTATCAGAGAATCAAATTATATTCTGTTTTAAGTAGGCGACAACGTTGTTAATTATTTTGCTTATTAAACTTTTTTAACTATACGTCTATTTAGTACTCAATTCTGAACCCTGCAAAACGACATAGTAAAACAAAATTCACTTCTCTTCTTTAATCTTATCTAATATTTTATTGGTGTATTTAGATTTGAATGCATTAATTTTTTGAAAATGCATAAATAATAATTAATACATTAATTTAGGCTTAATGATATTCAAGAAAATTATATAAAGAGTATATATATGTATGTATATAAAAAATAAAAGGCAGGAACGAATTCCACCAAAAAATGAAAGGTATGGACGATTTAAACAAAAGAACTGAAAGGTAAGGATGTTTTGCGCCAATTACCCCAAATATAAAAGTTGACAAACGGACGGAATAACGATGGGTGACGGTAAGGATGAATTCCGCCAAAAAAATCCAAAGGTGGTGATGTAATTGCCAAAAAATGAAAGGTAGGGACGATTTGCGCTAAAGAACTAAAAGATAGGGACGTTTTGCGCCAATTACCCTTAACACTTATATTCAATAACTTATGATTGATATATAATGTCAATTATGTTAAGTAAGAGAAAAGAACTAATACATTAAAAAAATTAGCTTAAAAATAGGGAATGCGCGTGCATAAACAAGCACCCATATGCCTCTATGAGAGGTGACAATCCAATTATAACTTCGTGAGGTGCTGTTATGACCCATCCACAGCATGTGAATACATGCACCCAGTTGCGATAAGAGGTGTTATAATAGCATTTCTCATAAGTGCTTGAAATTCGTCAGTCTGTAACGGAAGATTTTAACAATTGCTGTCATTTTGTTCCAAGTACTTTGTAGAGCTCAACAAGACTGGTTTGGACACATTTTTGATAGTTTATTTATTTATTTATAATAGAGTTCCTATAACAGCATAAATGACAGAAAAGACCCGGAAGTGCATTCTATTGCGAAAATTTGTGTGATTTGTGTAATTAAACTATAATTTAAAATTCAATTAAATCAAAGTAAAGCATATAATAGAGAAAAATTAGAAATGTCAGCCTAAGAGAGTCCTGAAAATTGGCTATTCTAAAGTCTTATTGGTCTCTCCTTCATGCGGGTACTATTAAAGTGACACGACTCTAAAATAAAACTATAATTATCAATGAATACTCTATGTTTGAGCACAATCATAGTGAGTGAATGAACCTCTATCGTATTACTAAAATAATATATAAATTTGATTGTATATAAGTGAGGACTTTTTAGGTTTTGTGTGTGCGTCAAACAGTGAAGATAAGTATTTTTTTACAGTGTCAAATTGTATCCCCACAAGAATGAAAATGAGAATTTACCCTTGCCAATGAATAGAGATCATCTCCCCTTTAAATAATTATTTCCATTGTTGTTACAGCAAGGTGGACGATATATATCTCTTATCTTGATCTGCCGGGATATGAGGGAACATTAACTATAACAAAAACTTTTTTAAGTTTCTAAAGCACAATAAAAAGCTAAAATAAACAAATAAATAAAGTGACAGAATAGAAAGGGATTACTTTGTAACACCCCGTAAAATTTTAGGGCTAGTTGACATTCAATTGAATGATTAAAATTGGCAATTATCGAATAACCGTTTGAAATGTCCCGAATTGTATTAGAGAATTAAAAGATTGTTACTCAATTGACGATAGAGAAAGAATTCGGTCCTCAATTGACATAAACTAAACTACCGTGACTTAATTGAAAGATAATGCAAAGGGGAAGGACTTTTCAGATAAATTCCCGCCAAGTGTGCGTACCATATTGTGCCATGTGTCACGATGTGGTTGGCGGAACTCAAATTTTATTAAAAACAATTAAATTTTAACTATTATAAAAGGAGCTTTAGGTCCTCAACCCCCCCCCCCAAAAGACCCCAAACCATCCTCTCTTCCCCTTAGATGACCCAAAATTCGTCCAAAGTCTTTGAAGGAAGGAAATCAACCATAGAAACTCATCATAACACTTATTTATCCTTAGAAAAGAGTCTCTTACCATATATGTAAGGATTATAGCTTGAAAAATAGCTTTAATCAAGGTTTTAATGACATTTTTCTACTTGATATTATTCGAAGAAGATTTGAGGTGAGTAACTATCACTTTGATTTCCTTTTTAACATTGACGATGTTTTGAAATGCTAAGCATGTATTTGATTAAAGCAATATATATGGATTCTGGATTCTGATGCATTGAAAAGAAAAGATTGATATATTGCATTTTGAATCACTAGTTGCTCTACCCGTTCTGTATCTGTTCTGCTATGCTTTGTTGCCACACTAGGAGTTATCTAATGATACCGAGATGGGCGACGTTTAGTGTGGTATCTGCTCTGTATCTGTATTAATCTGTCTGAAATTCCAGTAGGGGTCAACCGAGATTCAAATGTGGATCCACTTATGATTGAATTGATATGATTCTGGCGCGCACCATGGGTAGTAGTTTAACTAGTGATAGAGCCTATCTGTGCATTGAAAAGTTTTGTGCATTGAATGATTTTCTGGAAAATAAATCTTTCATATAAAAGGTAAATCAAAGAGTTTTTGTTACTCACTGAATACTTCGTACTCATTCCCTTCTTTACTACAATTTTTGTAAATGATTGAAGCTATAACATCTGAAAAGAAAGGCAAGCCAGGAATTGGATCGTGCTCGTGAAATGGAGTAGAGTTGTGCATGTAGTATAAATCTACCTTTGAAGTTACTATAAATTTAATAGTTTCATGCCCACCTCTATAATATGTATGTTTTTACGTCTTATAACATATAAGAAGAATAATGAGTTATAATCTTTATATTGATTTAAACTCTACCTTTCCTGTAAAAGTTCTTTAGTGATTTGGCATACTTTAGTAATCAATGAAATATATTTACTGATACAATTTCTTGTGTTTTTATACTTCTTGAAAAACCTAGTTTTAATATTTTCTGTAAACGTTTAACGATTTATTAACTTATATAATTAGTTTTATCTATTAAATTCTGGAAGATAAGATAAATTGAATTGTTCTGCATGTCCCGTCCTCGCGGTTTGAATTGAAGCTTCAGCTTAAAATTTGTAAAATAACATACGATATTCGGAAATATTAGAAAATTAGTGGGGCGTGACATACTTTACATATATGAATTAACTAAGGTAATTATGAAGATTAGAGCCAAGCCTACCTCCGTTGGTACCTTCCCCACCCCACCATTAGTAATTGATTTCAACATCACATTATCTTCATTTGTTAATTTATTATCCAATCCTCTTTTGTAAGAGGGGCTGGCAAGTCAGATTGGGTCATGCTTGAATTAAGAAACACGTACGTGCAACACGAGATAAGGAAAAAATATATTTCACTCTATAACTAGAGATGAAAACTTTTTAATTGTTGATTAATTAATAGTATCAAATAAAATAAATAATCTAATAAAATGATATCACATTTCAAAAATATTTCAATTATAATTGATATATTTAATTGGACAAAACTTATACCAATGGAGGTACTTGAAAATTCTTGTACACATAAAATCTAATGGAAATTTTTGTCACATAAATTTTTTGTGATTTGTATGAATTCAGTTTTGACATGTTTTAATTGTCGGGATGATCGCCTTATGATTTATCTAACTCTAGAAATTCAATAGGATACTCCTAGAACTACTCATGGTATTTTTAGCAAATGTTACTCGATACCCTAGAAATATTTAGTCTTCAAAAAATGTCTTGATCGACTAGTCGTGGTACTTGGAATTGAATTTCTAATATGTTGGAGATATGTAGTTGCCTAACTATATTTACAAAATTTCATGTTGTTCGATACTTGTTTGCTACTAATTATAGAATCTACTTAAATGCTTATAATAATATATAGTTTATTTGAAAGATCCAATTCCCTATTTTTGCTAGATAGGAGCCAATATATAGTAAGTTAATTGTGTAATATGGTTCACCTACATTTTCATGTTTCTTAAGAGTCCATTTCCAACATCTCTCAGAGCTTTTCGAGTGACGTGTATGGTGTATACATGAATGAACACTACGTGTATGAAGTACACGTAGTATATACCCATAAACACTATACAGGGTTGGAGGTTTTATTATAAAATCTCCTGGGAGGTATTGAAAATTTTCCTCTCTCTTAATATGCATCACAAGTTCCTTGGACACGGTGTCACATAGTTCAATGGACAGGTGACAATGGATGTAAATTCATTTTCGTAATAATTGTTTATCCGACATATTATATATCTTTATTGTGTAATGTTTTTTTTTTCTGATTCCTATCATTGCTTTATGTTTCTTTTTCTTTTAAAGCGCTTGTGTTATTTTTTAACTAGTTCTTTATCTTGAGCTTCTAAACTCATAATAATAAACTAATTAAATCTCAATTTCTATATTATAGTCTAATATCGTTCTAACAAACAATATATTTGGCTTCATAACTTAACGTTTTATACATATTGTCATTATGTTGATAGCTAAACTGTGTTTTATAATCAAAATAAATCGCTAAAACATAGTATGGTTAGGTTCGGTTTTAAAATTTTCAAACCTCTTAAAATAGTTTAGTTTGAAAATAAATAAAAAACCACTCAAATTAAACCGTGTTCGCCTCTGGCTTTACTAACACCCAAATCTTTTCATGGTGACAGGTCACAATCTTACATGGGTACAATCCCCTTACTAGTCCGTCCAAGAAAGTTTCTTTCCATCATTTTTCTACTTTGGTTCGATCTCCTTCATTTGGAGACGAGTAAGGTGTTTCCTGTGTTTTCATGACTAAGTTCAGAGTGGCTCTTGTAAAGAGTTGACATTCCATATAATCAAAAAGTTATATCATTACTTGAAATAACCCAACAGAGTCAGTTTTTTCATGAGGTAAAGGAGGAACATATGTCTTCCGCACCTAACTAAAAAAGGGCAAATTTTTGCATCAAGCTAGTCCGGCATGTAGCAAATTTTTTGTTGAAGTTTGCTTGATATTTTGCTTTTCAAACTAAAAGAATGATAGTGGTCGAGTGATTGAGTGTTCTTTCGAAGTTAGTTTTGTTATTTACTTACAAGTTATAATAATTTACTCTTACTCATTTTTCAAATGATTATATATGACTGTGACCTTACCAACTTATATTTTTGAAGCTTTGTTGACTTGCATGATAACATATTGCTAGTCTACTTTATATTTAATTTTTGTATGTTAATTGTTGATGGATTTGTGGAGACGTAACAAATGTAGATACAGTTAAAATAAGTATTAAAAAAAAAAAAAACCTTGATTCTTTTAGCTTGTTAATTAATCCCATTGGTAAAAAATAAAAAATAAAAATAAAAAAAATTCACAAGCCAAGGCCGCCACTGCCCAGGCCACTTAATTTATAACTTCGCCTCCGAAGGTATAGGCCACAAAACCGGCACTGTAAACGGATTCCTTGAAAATCTATTTTCTTTACGCCATTTCCAATCATTGTTAGATTCGTCCTCCTCTTTTTTCCAACCATTCATATCTACCAAAAAAAAAAAAAGGGAAATTTAAAGTAAAGGTCTCCAATCTTTGCATTCATCCGCGCTTTCATCCCCCAACCTTTAAATCTTGATCAAAAAGTCTCCAGCCTTTGAAAAATCAGCGTGTTTCATCCAAATTGATTTATTTAATCTCTAGAACATTAGAATTTATTTGGCGACTATTTAAATGGAACTTTATTATAATTGAAGTTAAATTTGAATCTCATGTCGATTACAAAAAAGTAATATATGTACATAATGACAAAACATCCATTTTAGACTTAAGTTGAAATTTATCATTATTCACATATTTTACTTTTCTATGCACACGTGTCACTTTTTTGTACTCTTATCTAAATGATTATCAAACATTCCCTAATAGTTTAATGATTAACATTTGAAACTATAATTTTGTTAGATGATCTCAATGTCTTTGTGTCGTGTGTGGGCGTTGTGTTCCTGACAAAAAATATATAATGCTTTGAATGCTTTGAATGTACCGCGCTAATTTTCAAAGGTTAGGACATTGTGGTCTAGATTCAAAGGTTAGTGACGAAAGTCCAAATGAATGCAACGGATTGGGACCTTGGCTGCAATTTATAATAATAATAATTTACAAGCAAGTCCCTTCACCTAGGAATCCGTAACTTTCTAATTATTCACAATCACCCCTGCATTCTGATTAATATTTAAATATGTTATCCTTAACATCTTATATGGTTTAAGCAAGTCCCTTAGAGGTTGCTTGAGCTTCATAAGTAATCTCGGCTCTGAGTGAAAGTGATTGCTCAACCTTACTAAAAAGTAAGCGTAACAACTATCACTTCTAAGATTTTTTGTTGGTATTCCCTTCAGCTGTGACATCCTGCATAGTCATGTGGCCGAAATATCCGCACAGTAAGTTTAGAGGTCACTTCAGTTTAGTAAGTAATCTCGCCTCATTGAGCGAAAGTGAACTACTCGATCTTATTGAAATGTGAACCGTAACAACCTTCTAAGTTTTTTGTTGGCATTCCATGTTCCCTTACAGTTATGCCATTGTTTCCCTTGGTTTCGGTTGTTGACTGACGCTTGCGCACCTTCTTAGTCTCACTCTCCATTGATCCACGCTGCTAAAGAGCTCTCATCACTGGGAAATAGTATGGGAGAAAATAGACTAGACACCAAATACTATGAAAATGATCACCCGCCCACATGGCAACCTGCTGAGACTACTATGTGTGTGTCACATCAGCTGTGGACAGTGTAACCCCACTCACAGTGGGCAAGTGAATGGGACTGCCAAATAATGAGAGGCCGGATGATGAGTGTGATGGTAGAAAAATGACATTTAGTACTTTATATTACTTTTAAATTTTAAATAAGATTTTGTTCAACTTTGTTAGTAAAAAGAATAATTTTTAAATAGAAAAGTGAATCTCATTGTAGTTGATTATGCCATTAACTTTGTTAACCGTCTTTTTTTTTCTTTTTTTTTCTTTTTTTTTTTTTTTGGGTTGAACTCTCGGAGGAAAACCTCAAAGAACAGGCCAAATTTTGCCCTTCTTTCACCTTTTCCCCACTCCGTTTGCTCCATCGGCTTTTTCCCTTACACTAGAAATGCTTTGAGTATAACCAAACAAAGAGGGTACCTATTACAATCATCTGATCTGAAGAGAGATGGGCAAAAACCTACCTTTTCAATGAAAAAAATTGGGGGGTCACACAGAGAAAGGGGGGGGGTGAACACAATTGTCACAAAGTAATTTGTACTTTTATTATGATGATTAATGTTCATGCATCTGTATGAAACCAACCATTTTAATACTAATCACAAGAGAAACATGTGAATCAGTACATCCTCAACCACATTACAGAAAACCTCAAAGCAATAAAAAGGCTCATATTCACAATATGTTCCTCGCTATTCTCATCAATGAAAAGAAGTTAGAACTCTTACTCTACTCGGAGCTATCCGACGATCTCTTCTTCAGATCATGGATTCTAAACTATTGCGGAAAACTTGTAGCATGTTTGAAAATGTTACAATTCCAACAACACTACAATCTTCTTCAATAACCCAAATGTAGTTTACTCGATGTGCGATGGCCTGGATCATCACCGCCACCAAAGAACTACCAGGATGGCAGACAATTGCCTCTGCCCTTCGCACCATTCGCGCTGAGTAGCTACCGGACCTGCTATATCTCCCTGACCTTGATAGTGTTCTGGTGGGGGATGGTAATTCCTCGTCGGATGACAAGCTGAAGGGGAGGCTACTCGATGATTCAATCACAAATTTCTCTAGCATTCCCTCTAGATTTCTCTCCTTCAACCTTGCCTCGACTGCCCTAATGATTTCCTCAGGGGGACCTCCACAGTCAATGTAAGCCATTAGGTCCCCTGCCGAGAGGGTTGTTATGGCAGCTGCAACGGTCTCATCGCAGCAGGCGAGGGCAAAGGGGGAGATTTCACCGATCAAAGTTCCATCATCATCGACAACAGCCACCGAAGTTTGATCAACTAGTGACTCGGAAATGGCTCCGATTACTTTCGAGGCCAGGGAATGGTACCCAACAGCCAGAAATTCAGAGCTGATAATGCCAAGAGCGTCGATGGAAAGAGTTGGGAGCGGGGAGAAAAGGCCAATAGAGCTAAGAAGGAATCTTATCACGTCTTCTTGTGTTAACCAACAGAATTCGATGCCGTTGTGAACTGTTGGACTCGTTAACGATGATTTTAGGAGTTGTTTTCTCTTTGAATTGCCTGTATGATTGCTCTTTATAGGAACCACGAGATTCTGGGTACCCTGGAGGATCAGATCAATGGCTTCAAGCAAGCTGCAGAAACAAAAGCACAACAGAATTTCATTAGCAAACCACTATGATCCAATTTAGCAAATTATATCCCACAAATTAGAGAAATTTATTATTACAAAAATACAATCGAAACCCCTCAGACAAATCGAGGACTATCGAATTTTCAGTTAAAAAAGTCAAATAGAATGATTCCAGATCTATGAATCTTCATTTGAATCTCTGAATCTAATTCCTGATTTGAATCAGGTTTCAAGCAAATTCAGCAAGGTAATTAACTAAACAGTTACGTACTAACGCAAAAATTCAACGCGGTCAAACAGAAAGAAAACAATTGAAGAGAAATGCCAAAACCGCCATTAATGACCAAAGAAAATCTCGAAATCCGTTCCAGAAACGATACAGATACAAACAAAAATCCAGCATCGAGATTCTGCAGAAAGGGAAAAACAGATGGCATTGATGGATATTATCCAAATACCTTGAAGATGCCTCCACATGCCTGACCAGACCCTTAACGTTTGACAGCAAAACAGAAACAGGGGACTTCAAAGCCGAAGCTGGAGAAGCCAAATTCTCTTCTCTGCAAAGGTAGCAAATTATATCAACCATACAAACTTTCCCTACACAGACACAATTTTGTTCAATCCCATTTCTCTTAGAGTGGTCACAATTCCAGACACTGACGGAATTATCCTCGGCCGCCTTGAGAGCCGCCAGGGCGTCAGAGATGGTGGCGGAGGCGGAAAGGGCGCGCAGCGGAGGCTTGCCTAAGCACAGATCTGCCACCTCAAAAGCCAACAAGCGAGCTGCCATGCAAATTCAGAGCCAAAAGGGTTGGGAAAATTGAACTCAACTACAGCAAGCAATTGGAGGGGAAAAGACTGAGAATTTGTGAAGAATTTGGTGGGTCAAGTGTGAGTATTTATAAGGAAAAGGTGACAGTAGGACGCGAACTGGGAAGCATATGGAGCGTGACTTTGAGGGGTACGGGCGAAAGTACCGCAGCAGTAATTGCGCCCACATCCTTTACCGCCTTCCGGGTCCCACTACGAGACAATCTTTTTTTTTTTTTTTTTGGTGTTTTTTAGTTTTTTAATAAAGGGGATATTGGGGAGGGAAATTCTGAAATGGTCAGGGGACATTTCAGCTCGAAACCACTTGTTCAAAACGGAAGCATCTTTAACTATTATAAGTATAATTCGAACAACTCGTTTTATTTCTTATATATTGTCTTATAAAAAATTAATAGTAATAAATAAATATATAAATAACGACTTCATATAGTTATAGCATATACCATTCAAATAACAACAATAATAATAACTATTATAGTTACGATTTTTGGTCCTTATAATAACTATTACCTCCGTCCCGAAACGATTATCCACTTTTCCTTTTTCGTCTATCTCAAAATATATTCCAGTTTCCTTTTTAAAAGTAGTTGAAATATTAATTATATTATATGTCCCTACTTAATGTACATAGTTATAAAAAAAATAGAATTATTAAAGTGGAATAATTAATAAATAAAATGATATAACAAAGAAATGATGTTAAAATTTACTTTTTCATTACTATTAAATGAATTTTTCTTAATTTATGTGACAAAATGAATAGGTCCATCTTTTTTAGATGGATGTAGTATATCACTATCCAAAATGTTCACCACCACCCTACATTGGCAGCGGGGTTACACCACCACCGTGCCTACATGGGGGTTGTTATTGGCCCTACCATTATACCGCGAGAGTGCAGCGAGAGGTAGTGGTGACAGGGGTGCCATGATGCTCATTATACCATTCTGCTATTGAACAAAGGCAGTGATGGGTAAGGGGATTTCTAGTGGAATCTTGCTCCATCAAACAAAGGATTGGTCTGAAACAAGGCCTTGCGTACCATGTTCCAGCCAGGTTTTCTTGCCTTAGAGGTTCAAATTTATGATGAGAAAAGGTGGCAGTGCCTTTTGATTCGTAAAAGGCGTAGTAAGATGGTAAGGCACTTAACCTCAAGAAAAAGGTTTGGTTGCAATCATAGCAGTGTCTAGCAGTAGTTCTATTCCACTGAGGAATAACCCACGGACCATGCATTTGCTTGTGGGTCTACTATGTCATACACCTGTGTTAGAGATCTCATATCCCATAACTCAGGGTTGCCGTATGTTAAATAACCTTGATTAAAATAATCATCGGCATCAACAAATCCTGATGGTGCTACATGAGTGTGAGGAACAACAAAGATACACTATTCCTACTTATGAGCATCCATATCAAAAGCGAATTCTTCTTTCAAAATGGAGGTGACAATGTTAACTTTTACTAACTCGTCATAGTATAAAGGATGATTCATCTTCTTTATACATGTGAACAAGGTCCATAGACGATGATGCTCATTATACCATTTTGGTATTGAACGAAGGAGGTGATGGGCAAGGGGATTTCCAGTGGAATCTTGCTCCATCGAACAAAGGATTGGTCTAAAACAAGGCCTTGCGTGCCATGTTACTGCTACCTTTTCTCATCATGAATTTAAACCTCTAAGGCAAGAAAGCCTGGCAAGAACATGGCACGCAAGGCCTTGTTTCAGATCAATCATTTGTTCGATGGAGCAAGATTCCACTGGAAATCCCCTTGCCCATCATCGCCTTTATTCAATACCAGAATGGTATAATAAGCATCATGGCACCGCTAGCTCTCGCCTTCAGGAGCATGGCGCAAAGGCCTCCTCATCTGCTCACCCTCAGCGGCAGAGTGCAGGTATCAGAAACAAGAGGAAGGGTTTTAGGTTCCTTGAGTACACAAGCACTGTCATCCTATCCTACATTGTTCTCCAACGTAATACCTGACCAAGTTAAATGGGCTGGGTCAATCCTTCCCTTACGATGTTCATAGACGATGTTCAGCGAAAGCGTAGTGATACCAAACTGCTGTGTAGGCCCTAACTTCTCCCTAAAAGGATCCTCGTAAGGAAAGGATTGACTCAGCCTATTTAACTTGGTCAAGTATTGCGTTGGAGACCGATTTGGGATACGATGGCAGTGCCTGTAGTACACGCCCCTCTTGGGAGGGCCAATAACAACCCCCATGTAGGAAGAGTGGTGGTGTAACCCCGCCGCCTTCTCGCGGATGAACACAACTCATATAACTATTATAGTTATGGTTTTTGGTCCTTAACTTTTGAACGCGGAGATATTTATTTATTTATAAATAAATAAATAATGAGAACGGATAGGGTAACAACTTGAAACACTCGGGTGGATAGTATCAATTGCCCACTAAATAATTTATTTCATTGGCAGAAGTGGAGAATAAATATAATTACTTTTTAAAGGTGTTTCAAAAAATACTTTTTGTTTATATCCCTTCAAAAGAATTTTTTTGTTTAAATCAATAGTATTGGCTTTGAAAGTCGTTTGAACGATTAGGGGCGTAGGTGGGAGTGTGCCCCTCTTTGCTTGGACACACTCTATTTTGACTAAAAAAATTTTTTGACTATATAAATAATTGCAAGAAAAAAATTTTAATATACAAATTAGTATCAATTTACATTTTCACCACACTCTGATATCGACGGCTGACTCCGCCCCTGTGTACGATTAATAATGTTTGACTCATATAATTTTAAAAAAGTTACAGCAAAATTCACTATCATATATGCTGATTCAGAAGGATTTAACTCTTCTAGACTTCATGAAAATGGGAATATTTTTTTATCAAACTCATTCGCATGTCTGTAAAAAATGATGGACAATTTATTATGTATCAAATCATACGTATTTCGTTGGTTCATAAGAATAAGCACCAAATTAATCAAAGATACCAAAAACAAAGATATGTTGTTAAAAATAATTTTGATGAATCTATTCCACTACACGAAAGAATAATAGGAAATAATTTTTATTTGCTTGTTCCTGAAAATATTTTATCTTCGATCTCGTCGTAGAAAATTGAGAATTCTAATTTGTACAGCAAAATTCACTGTCATTTTTATTTAGACATACTCTTCAAAAATAATTATCATTATCATATACACATAAAACCATAACTTTTCCACACTTAGTAAAATAAAGTACTTATAAAAAAATTTAAAAACCTTTTTCACTAAATGAAGTCTTACTTTCTGGATCAAAAGATTAGCCCACATGATTAAGGCCTAACCCCTTACCCAAATTACCCAGGTTCGATGCGCCAGTGAACCGACATATGGCAATATAGGGGAGAGGATTGGCAATAGAGAAACCAAACATTTTCTTTATTTTTATTAATCAGATATCATCATAATAATATGTCATTTCGAAGACGATTTTCTCGTAAGTAATTTCTACAAGAATATAAAAAGAGTATTGCTATTTATCTATATTGGTGATCGGTCTCCAAGTCAAGTTGGTATTTTTACATTAGAAGATAAGTAGATTATCGTGAATACATGGGAGTTGTGTTTACCCGCGAGAGGGTCGCGGGGTTACACCCCATATAGGCAGGGAGGCGGTGTAACCCTGCGACCCTCTCGCGGGTGAACATTTTGGAATACATGGAGGCATCCCACTCATTCAACAACTAATAAGAAAATGCTAATTAGATTGGAAATCAGATAAATAACATTATTCATATAAAAAAATTGATGTGCTTGTGTTTTTTAGTAGTCCAGAGCACCGAGTGTTCATCTTTGTTGAAGTATTAGAAATTTTTCCGAGCTGTGAGTGTACATATGGTAAATAGTAAGCTTCATTTCTTTAGGTTTTTTTTTTGTGTTAAAGAAATTCCATTGGGAAAATACTATTTGTAGGTAATCATTTAGGCAATCGTTTACAAAATGAGATATATTAACAATCTTGCTCATGTGTATTGTGTGATTCGGAAAAAATAATTTAAGAGTAAGAAAGTGAATTTATCTTGTCTTATAAAAAATTACTTAAATAATTACTTCCAAATAGCGAGACTCACTACAACGTTCATGCTTCATAGTCAGACATTCTTACTTGTACTTAGATATGATTCTTTACCAGCCATGTGTTATGGCATTATTATATATACTGAAATTTAAGAGTTCATTAATAATAGTGACAAAATGTGAATGCTCACCTTTTTGATATGTGTATATATATATATATATATATATAAACCGGTCAGGCTATGGAAACAAAGTCGGGTTTCTTACAGAGTCTGGTCTCTAATCACAGATTGACACCTCACTTGACACACACCATATGACAGCATATGTTTGGAAACCGGCTCCATAAGGAACCCGGCACTGGTTTCTTAGAAATTTCCATATATAGACACACACACACACATATACCCAGTAGTCAGTACAATGAGTTGAATATATAAGTGCAAAGAATCAAACAAACCAACAAGGAAAAAAATGGTGTTCTTTGATCATTGAAAAAAATTATTTTCTCACCCTATTTACCAAAATGAATTTAAGGTATTTAAAATCCAAATCCTTGATCTTTTTCCTGGACTGAATAAGTTTGGTATATGCAATTCAAAAATGAGCTAAACTATTCAAGTTGACATGAGTCAATGCGGTGAACCCATATATATAATAATAATAATGTACTTGTTGAAGGAATTGAAAGGATATCATCAAGTGATTGGAATTAAGGAAGACCATGAAAAAATGACATAGCAGTTTAATCAAATCGGTCAATCGTGTCAAAATTAGGTGAATAATACATGTCTTCTAAACAAAAATGAGCCACAAAGCAAAACTCAAGGGCTAGGGTTCATATCATTAAAGATTCACAAGCATGGTGTGACACTTTCATTTCACATCAATGGTTCACATTAACGACTTTTTGGCCAATTAAATTGCCAAAAAAGTTAATTAGGAAATAATGTCTAGTTAATTGCGTGATTATGTTTCTTTAAAGAATTTTTGACCACTCATTAAATGACTATCTTAACCAAGCATTTAATCTCATGTCTTTGTTGTTTGTGGGTGTTCGTTGGGGTTTTTTTTTTGGGGGGGGGGGTGGGGAACTTTACTAAATTAGTGTTAAAAATATTAGGTAAGATATTTTACAAGAATCAAATTCTTTAGTTAATTAGATTTCTTGTGAGTGGGAAATTTTTAATTGGACATGTTTAATTATGACAAGAAAGGTGGCAGAGGAGAAAAATGTTCATATGCACATTACCAACGCTTTGTGTATTGACTTGTCAATTAGTTTAAGATTGATCTTAATGACTTACGATCATTTAAATAGAAGAAATTGATTACACGTTTTTGAGAATTTGTGGTTGAAATTGAGTTTTAAAGTTAAATATTACAAGTTAAAAGAAAAATATATGATTAAGATCAACTGATTATGTTAAATAAATCAATTTTTTTTTAGAGACGTTCAAAAAGAACATGCTGTAAAAGTATTGTGTAAGGACCACATCTTGAATATAGTTTGTGCAAAAGTGTCCACTTTTAGGTTTGGGGGAAATGAACTAAAATTGATGCAACGGCAGCATTTTTAGTAAGTTGCTCTATAATTTGGGATAATAATAATTTTATCTAGGGTAAATTTCATAAAAGGTCTCCAACCTTTGCACTTTAAATCGCTTGAGTTTCTAACCTTTTTCTAACACGCTGAGTCCTCAACTCCTCATAAATATACACAAAAGGTCCCTACTAACGGAATCCATCTAAAATTTCATTAAATTGTTGACTAAATTACCTTTATACCCTTATATCATATAAATTTAAAAAAAAAAAGAATTTAAAAATTAAAAAAAAAAGAAAAAAAAAGCTTGGGGTGGAGGGGGGAAGCTGTCGTTTCCGGTAGCTTTCAGCTGCTGGAAATGGTAGCAAAGTTTGCTGCCATTTCTGACAGCTTAGTTTGCTGTCATTTCTGGTAGCCCCCTCTTTTTTCTGCAGATTCCGGGAGCTGACCCCCCTTTTCTGCCAAAAATGGTAGGAAACTTTGCTGCCATTTCCGGCAACTTAGTTTGCCGTCATTTTAGCTGCCGAAAAAGGTAGTTTCCCCCTCTCCCCAACGCTTTTTTTTGTTTTCTTTTTTTTTTTAATTTTTAAATTCTTTTTTTAATTTAAATGATATAAGGATATAAAGGTAAATTTTTTAATAATTAAACGAAATTTTGGATAAATTCAATTAATAGGGACCTTTTGTGAGTATTTATAAAAGGTTAAGGACCCAACGATCTAAAATAGGATAGGGACCCAGGCGATTCAAAGTGTAAAGGTTGGGGACCTTTTATGAAATTTACCCTTTTATCTATTACTACCTCCATCTCATAAAAATAAGCTCAGTTTCTATTTTAATTTGTCCCACATTATATTCCATTTATATAAACGATGTTAAACATTTAATTTCTTTTCCAAATAAACCTTTAGTCTAATTACTAATAAATTTGTAGTGTATTAAATTGAATTAGTCTTGAATAAGGGTATATTAAGGAATTAAAAGTGTAAATTTTACATTTCTAACCATATTAATTCACACTTCTTAATCGACGAGATTAGTTGATATAGGCCTATTTTTATAGGATGGACGTAGTATCTAATAGGTGAAGGACAATTTTAATCTTTGGATTAAAAAAAATTAAGGTTAAAAGTAGAAAAATTCTATTTGGACAAATGAGTAGACAAAAAAGGTGATAAAATGGAGATGTAGCCTATGTGATAATCATTGATGTGATGTGATGTGTTGAAAAATAGGATGATGACATGCGTCAATTTTGTTTAAGTTTTTGTATATTGTTTGTTCAAGTAGCACAGCTCTCTTAAAAGTATAAATAAACAATGTGGTTCATGTTTTTTTCTTTCTTTTTTTCTTTTTAACCAATGATTCATGGTTTAAATTATTACAGACAAAATTTTATTTCCAAAGAAGTAAAATCCAAATTTTTATTAGTAAAATCCATCTTACTTTATTCTGACACATTATTCTCCTAAAGTCAAATGTCGAGAATAATGAATATAAATGTTAAGAATGATATAGTATTTTAGCATTTTAGGATTTAGCTGTGCTTTTAAATTTTTAGCAACGGCATTTTCTTATTTACAATGAGATTGTAGATGAGGGGCATTAAACCCTTGATTAAGAATTTAGAAAACTAATTATGATGCCATCAAACTACATGAGTTTTGGCCGAACAACAATATTTAAGACCTAATATTAGTGTTTTGGCCACAAATGCAAATATAGTCAAAATTTGGGACTTATTTAGAAATGGACATTTTTACGAACTCGAGTTCTGTGAGTAATTTAAAACTATTGTTCTATTAGTAATTCTTTAAGATAAAAATTTGTCAAGTCAACCAAAATTTACATATGTTAGTAAGTCCTACACAAATATTATACAGAATTTCATAACTCATTTTTAATTATTTTATTTCTAGTTCAAAGTACGAATAGACGTTGTAAATTCGTGGTTATCTAGACTCTAGTTAGGATGTATCTTGTCTAGTAGCATTTAATAGTGTAAAGTGTAACGCGATCTAGATGTGTCTAGCTCGGGTATAAATGTGGAAAATAAATACACCAGAATGATAACGCAGAAACCCAACTGGGAAAAACTACGGGCACTCTTGTCACGGGACAAACAAATCCGCTAATCACGAGGTTAGTTTAGTACAAAGAAAGAATAAAAAATGCTATCACAATATACACTAAAAAATCAAAAGGAAAACTTATAAAAGACTCATTCTTTACGCATTTTGACATGAGACAATTCTCGTTACTCCTTCTTTCTCCCACTCACTTCCTAGAACATCCATCAAGCTCTTAGAGATCTCTCGAGCTCATCTTTGGACACTTGACCTCCTAAACTACTTGAACCTTGTGTGGATAAGTCCCTCGCACCTTATGTGGTCGCCTACCAAGTACTATGAAGGGTTTCCAAACAAAAACACATTGTGAACTTGAAGTTCGGTTTGCAAGACAATGTCTCACGGGTAAGAGGCAGTGTTCGTATTTTCTCCTTGCGATCGAGCTCTTAAGAATATTGCACAGATTATTTTCTTGCTCAACTCGGCTCTAGTTGGAGACCCGATGTCGACTTACAAAGAGATTACCCATATATAGGCAAGAGTTCGAATTCTTATATAAGTCAAGAATCTAACTTACCATATACATGTAGTAGAAAAAGAATTAAGGAAAGTTAGAATAATTAGTTACCATAAACTCAAACTTACCTAATTTTAATTTAACTCTACATGCGCATAAACAAGAACCCTAGTTAAACATGGTAATAACAATTTACCTCAAATTAGGAAACAATAGATCTTGCATGTATATCGAATTCTTACACCTTAAGACAAGTACACACGCCCCAACTTATCTTTCGGCCCAAGACAAACTGAATTTGCAAGCTAAAAATTAAATCACACGTGAATGCAAGATATGCAAAAATTCGTGACATATTAAAACAATGTTTAACACCTAACCAAAAATTAGGAATACCAAGATTAAGGATTTTCCGTACTAACAATCTCCTCCTTTGGCTTTTCTAATTTTTCAAA
>CAVNYN010233166.1:0-28625 GCA_963692815.1 Nyctanthes arbor-tristis
TAATATTTATGATTTTTACATTTATTTTCCAATTTAGGATATATATTTCAAATATTTAATAATTTTAGATTTGTTAAAATAAAAAAAATGAGAAATACAAGTAAGTCTAGTGCTTCTACCTTACAGAAGCATGTTAATACTTTTGTTGCGTATAAAGCTCTTCTATTTGTTTATTCTAAACTTTGTTTATATGTGTTTTTACGTTACTAAGTCTATAGAAAATTTTATTCATAAGCCCGGAAAAGCCCGAAAAAACCGAATTCATTACCCGAGCCCGAACCGGGACCGAAACCGTTTGGGCTTGCCATTTTTAGGACCGAGATCGGGACCGAACTGAAGATGTTTGGTCCGGTCTTGGTCCTTCAAAAACCCGGGACCGAAACCCGTTTGCACACCCCTATTGCTAATAATTCAGCCTTAACCACCTAGGGAAGAGAGAAGACAAACACAACTGTAACAGGACCAGTGAAATAACAAAAGGGTAGAGAAAAGGCCACGATATTATTTCTCACAGCAAGCTGATGCAGTGATCACTCACATCATTTTGCAATGGCCCCTTCAAAATGTAGTGAACCAAAAAATACTTTTTTGGCAAAGGTCAATGCAAGACTAGTTTTTTGAGGAAAAAAGGTGGTGGTTCAAGTTATGAAAAATAATACCTGACCAGCATTGCGAGAATCGGGATCAATTTTAAGGCATTGCTCATATGCTTCAATGGCCAATGATATATTTCCAGCATCTCTGTAGAGAACGCCTACACTTGAAAAACAAACTTAAAATTATAATTTGGCTCCAAAGTACAAACAACAAGGCCACCCCCACCCCCCGACCCAACAACCAAACAAAAAAAAAAAAAGGAAGAAAGAAGGAAAGAAACAGAGAAAAATGGAATACTCCAAGTTTTAAGCATGGGGGATACACAGGATATGAGCTAACAGAATAGGCAGAACTGTTGACCTAATCAAGTTGGTTCCCATATCAAAATAGATGAAATGAAATATGAGGGGGCAGAAAGTTAACATATTCATCAGCATCTCATTGATACATCATGAGTGATAACTTGACATGAAGTTAACATACACAGAGATTCATTGCTTTTGCAAGCAAATTATCTATCAGACTCCAGCTTAGGGTGAAAACACTCATAGTTGAGAAGCTATAAAACTTCTGTTTCTCATTCCGACAAGGTAGCTATAAAAACAATTTTGACAGCGTTGTCAACTAGCATTATAAATTATGCCTAATGTGAAATTGATTCCTGGAGAATCAATTTTTCCAACTTTTACTCTCAACCTGGCATTCTTTGAAAAATCATTTTTCACATCGCTTGTAATACTTTTTAACCACACATTCTCTAAAGAATCACTTTTCACAAAATCAGTTCTCACGAAATAAAAATCGTACACCCCTTAGATAATTTTAGCCTCATATCCCCAGAAAACTTCAGACAGCAGACGCATAACAATAGTAGCAACATCTAGAATCATGTGTGGTCTGCACTGTAGTCAAAATACGGAGGGAAACAGGAGTGAGCACGCGCATGTTTTTTGTAGAGACCTAAATTGTTGTATGCTTCTGCATAAGTAGGATTTGCAACAATAGCTTTCTGAATCATATTTGCAGCAGCATCCATTTTACCCTGTGTAAAGTTGCAGAAACAATGATTACTAGATGAGTTGTTGCAATTTCAAAATATTGTGAAGGATACTGGTGCGAAACCTGGACAGTGTAGACTACTCCAAGGTTGTTCAATGACTGAGAGAAATTAGGTTTGATTGATAAAGCCGTCTGCAGAGCATAGTAATAAGATACAAACTTAGTAATTTACTTGGTAAATTGAGACGCACAAGCTACAAACTTACCTGGTAACATTCTACAGCTTTATCAAGATTGTCCCGATCCTTGTAGATAACTCCTAAGTTGTTACATGCCTCTGCACATTGGGGATTGAAGTGGAATGCAAGTTCATAAAATACAATTGCCTGCAGAAATAGGATGTCATTCCAAAAGCAGGAAAGCCAACAGAAGAATAAACATGAAAAGACAAGAAATCTCTTTTCAGCAACTTTATCAAAAGATTTGGCTGCTCGTAACAGAACTGGAAGTTTGATGAAAATGAGAATATGCATGTGATTATCATAATCAATTACCATGTCAAACTTCAGCATTTCTCCATAAGCAACTCCTAGATTATACATGGCGTCAGCATAGTGCCAATTATAATACAAAGCTTTCTTATAATATGCCACACCCTGGCTGATGTCTCCCTCCAATTTGACCTGAAAGGCATAGACAAGTTAATACTCTTGATGCGCATGTGTAAGAATAGATCTTTTGATCACGCAACAGAACAAAGGGAAAGATTAGAACATATAATTCTTAATATTTTTCTTCGTTCCCTAAACAGTAACATAAGAAATGAACTATGTTCATCCAATTACAAGTTCCAATAAACAAGGAAAAGTTGTTTCCATTTTCAATTTCATTACCTGAGTCAAGTTGGAAAAAACAAAATCTTGCAATTTTCTATTGTATGAAAATGTATGATTGTGACTGAGAATCGAGAGAAAAGGGGACAACCATAAAATTATTATTGACAATGTCTTGGCAACCAGAAACTCTCAAATTGTCTGAGTTTCAAAGAAGTATAAATGAGCTGGGTAAATTAAGTGTTGGAAAGCCACCTTGGTGCCTAAGTCAGTCAAGGCAATAGCCATGTTATTTTTTGCGATCTCAAAGTTTGGAGACACAGCCAAACACCTGTATATAAGCAGAAGAGGCAAGATCATAGCATAAGGCGGAGGATAATCTGCCAATCAGCATATTAACACGTGCGTGTGTGGGAGTGCAGTGACAGAGAGAGATATGAATGATAAGAACCTTTCATAACAAGCAATTGCAGACTCCAAATCTCCACGATTTTTGTAGATTACACCCATGTTGCAGTAAGCTTCAGCATACATAGGTCTGTATGATGCAGCCTTTTCATAGCAATTTAGGGCCATATCATATTGCATCATTTCAGAGTAGACAACACCAAGGTTATAATAAGCAGGCTGCAAGTACAAAGCCAACGAATCAAAATGGTATAACATGAATGAACTGAGGTGCCCAAACTAAGCAGAGGATGCGAAGTTACAGCATAGTGTGGGTCAATCTCGATAGCTTTATAGTACTTCTGGATACCCTCCTGTGTGTTACCAGCAAGCTTTAGGCTGGTTCCAAGATCTGTCAGTACAATTGCCAAGCATTCTGCTGCCAGTTTGTATGAAGGGTCTGCATTTAGAGCTTTCTGGTACAACTGCATCAAATGAAATCCATAGACATGGATTATATAGCATCACAGAAGCAAAAACTGGATGTCAATCAACTATCTATAACTCCAAGTAAAGCCTAAATGGTAAGGCAGTGCCACAAAATTTTCTTGGCTTAAACTTAAGATAACTCGATAAATTAACCCATATCACTGGACCATTTAGGGGCCCCCAGTAAAGGCAAGGTAAGGAGGAAAAAAAGAACAAACGTGGATCATCAGTTCAGCATCTACCAAGCTAACATTTACATCTACCATCTCTCAAGCTGAAGATTTCACTCGTAACCATGCAAGTTTGCCCCCACATCGAGCATCCAATGCTCTGTATATCAGCCATGAAAGATAAGTACTTCTTACACTCTAACAAGATTTTGAACTGATTAAGGCCTCAGGTAGAAGTTGAAGAAACTTTCAAGGTTCAAGACAAGTGATTTACTAAAGAAGACTTTCTTGTAAGACAATAATCTGATTTTCTTAGGTACTAAGGAATCTAGTAAAGAGAAACCAAGAAAAGCAGAATAAGAGGGCAAATGAGTTTACAAGGAAAATGAAACCATGAAGTGTGTCATATTCATATTAAAACTCAGGTTCCTTTGGCATCCATTATAATTCAATTTCGTTCACATGTAGAAACATGAAAATTGACACCTCTCAATAATAATGTAAGCCGTGTGCATGAATGAGGTGCCAATTTTTTGAGTTTCCACATTTGCATGTATTTGAATCATAGCACCAATTACAATCGGATGTCAAATGGACACTAAACTGAAACGTAGATGTGAACTAAAAAAACCTCGAAGTGCAGATCAAAGACAGTTTTCGGAGTCACACGCATCGTCATAGTACCGCATCAATTCTTTTGAGGTGTACATTCCTTAAATCTACAGTTATTTATTTAGCTTTTATGTGTAGGTCCATACAACATTAAAAATTTTGATTAACCCATTTTTGAAATCACCAGTGCCCATCAAAACATAAAAAAAATTGTTTGTCATAGAGCCACTTCAAGGATAGTACAACTTCACAACCAAAATGGTAGTTTATTTTATTATTTTGCAGATATTTTATTCCCCGCCTTTGGTAAACCTTTAGCTCTAATATGATCATTAAGGATTATAATGTATTGCAAACTTATTTTTCATTTCAACAATTTTTTTATATTTTTATTAACACTAAGGCTTATGCTCCGAGGCTCACATGTCTCATAAGTACACTATTATGCCTTCTTAAACAAGATGACATGATCAAGGAGTGCAATATTTTTACATAAAATTCTTATGATTTACTATGTCATTCTATCATATATAGGCAACAAAAGAAGTTGAAACTTGCAGAACTGGTTAATGGAGAAACAAATACATAAACAAAAAATTATTCTTGATAGCTTTTAGTCAAGTATAAAAGTGAAAATAATTAGCTGAATCAAAAAAAAAAAAAATAATAATAATAATAATAATAATACCTCAGCGGCCTCTGCAAGGCGACCTTCGTCTTTATACAAAATACCACAATGTGTGAGCGCACAAGCATTATCTGGTTCCAATTTTACAGCCTCTGAGAAACTCTCATAAGCAAGCCTCCCCAAGTTCTGCATCTGCAGGCAAATCCCTCGGCCAATATAAGCTTCAACATTTTTACTATCCTTCTCCAATACATTTTCATAGATAGCAAGTGCATCCACAAATTTATTCCTTGAACGAAGAATGTTGGCATAGGCTACGGCATCTTTCCCTTCAAAAGTCTTCTCCTTTGGACTGATGCACCCAGGAGAGTTGCCGCTCCCCGAAGAAGGCTGACCTCCTTTTAGGGAGACTATACCATCGACTGAGTCCCTTCCTTTTCCATTGCCAACATCCTTTTCTGTCCACGCCATCTATCTGAATCCAAAGTCAGACTCCTGAAACATAATCATCAACAGGAAGAACACTGACAACCTTGTTCCCTTAACAAACTTGCCTCTTGCTCAGACAGAAAAGAATTCAATTCCAATAACAAAAAGATGCATAGATGTCTCCAAGAATTAAATTTATGACCATTACAAACCTGGAACTACAACAACCAGGTGTTATATTTTCTTTCCAGCATACTCAATCTCCAGTTGCACAATATTTGGAGGAAAAATGGTTGGTAGCTCAACCTGAATTATTAATAAAAAAAAGTTACTTCGTATATTTAAAAATGCCGCAACATGTCACTAAAAGAGTCTGACGTAGTATATTCATTATACAAGTTTCCTTGACTAAGCTGAATCTTGTTGGTTCTTGACATTATTTTCTTTTCTTTACATTTAATGGCTTTTGGTTGAGTTAAAATGTATGAAAATGTGTTTCAAAGAAAATACTTTTACGCATTCGAGGAAAAAGACTCGAAGATTTTACAGAAAGGCAAAGCCTCTAACTTTGGAATGCTTAACAACAGCACCTACCACCATCCCCATCATGGCTATAGCCATCCCCTATACAACGAGGTTTTAACCATTCTCATCAATCACGAAACACCATCATGATCAGATGGACAAAAACCGTGTTATCACCACGACAAATTTCATTTGCCACCTTCCACCAAACCCCATGCCATGGCAGCATCACCAACCCCAGTTTTCACCCGCACCCTCTTCTGTCAATGGGGGGGGGGGGGTTGGGGCGGGGTTTAAATCAGACACACCATTTTTATCATTCAATTGAATGGCAATTTACAACTTTGCAATTCGTTTCGATTATATTGTCACATTCCAATCCTTGGCATTCAGTTGAGTGACAATTTTGTAACTTTACAATTGATGCACTTCAACATTATCCCGTTGTCATATTCTATTTTTGGACGTTTAACTGAGTAATAAGCTTGGAAGTAATTATTTAATCATTATCAGAATAACGATATACTTGCCTTAAAATTTTGTGGGTCGTTACAATCTATCTCCCTTAAATGAATTTCGTCCTCGAAATTCGTTAAACATTGTGGCAATAACTTTTATTTTCAGAAACACAGCTCGCAATCGGATCGTTTTTACTTCAGTGAATGACTTTCACTGTGTACTCTCGTTTCTTTTACTATTAAGATCATGCATGGTAATCGAGTTATTAACTCCTTTTTCATGCATTTAAATAAATTCCCTAACAATGCAGTTGGCATCTATTTTGACCACTGAAAAGTATAAACTATCAAATGCCCGAAATTGTGAGATCAACAAGTTTAATATATATATATATATATATATATCAGTAAGCTATTTCAAATGTGAGGTAAATGCTGGAAGTACATATTCCACAAAGCTGCAGGTCATTGAACTAAGCAATAAACTTGCTTAATCCAGCCACCAATGTCCCCCTCCTATATTACACCACTATTGAATTAAGACTCCCTGGAAAAACCCTAATGAAAATAACCCTGTTACATAAAAAACCCATAATACATATTTCTCATATTAATTGCAACTCATAAATAAACAAACCCACTTCAGCACTTAAAAAATCTGAATCCATAACATAGGAAAATCAACAATATCTGCGCAATAAAATCCTAAAAGAGCAGTTATGCAACACTTACTTTCTAGTGATTCACCTAGAGGGAAGGCACAGTAGCGCGTGTGGTGCGTTCGCGTCTCTATTTATTTGTGTATATGCCTACATGTATCTGTACGTATAAAGAGACTAATAAAGTGCGGTTGGGGTTCTGTGTGGCGACAGTGAAGTCTTGACCTCTCCAGGCTCAGGAACCCCTGCGCTTGTCTGTAAGCTCGGTTGCCCCCATATAGTTCCGGGGTTCGCCCCCTAATTTTGTGGGAAATGTGCAAGTCAATCCAAAGAACTTTCATTTCATGTTAGGATTAATTTCATGTATCATCCTCAATCTTTGCAGTTAGTATCAACTAGGTACTTAATATTTTTTTCAACCCGTTGAGTCTCCAACTTTTTATTGACTTGCACATATGGTCTTTTTTTAAGCAATTTCACCTTTAACTCCTCGAATAAATTACTGTTATATCATTTATCATTTTAAACTAAAAAATGAAAATTTTAAAAATATATAAAATTAAAAAAAAAAAGAGTGTGAGCTCCCCTTTTGGCAGTTGGAAATGGCAACCCTTTGTTGAGGGGGGACTGGCAGCAAAAGACTGCCATTTTCGACAGCCAAAAGGGGAGGAAGTCTCCCCATATGCTGTAGGAAATAGAAGTACTTTTGCCACCATTTTCGGCAGCTTTTGCCCAAAGCTGTTGGAAATAGCAGCAGAAAATGGTAGTAAAAGTGCTGCCATTTCTAGCAGCCCAATAGCAGATTTTAGGCCGTCATTTTCGACAGCCAAAGTACAGTATATTTTTTTTAAAAGATTTTTTCTATTTTTAAAATTTTTATTTCTTAATCTAAAATGATAAATGAAACAACGGTAATTTACTCGAGGAGTTAACAGTGAAATTACTGGAAACCGTAAAAAATGACTATATGTGTGAATTAATGAATGGTTGGGGACCCAACCGATACTAACTCTAAAGATTGAGGACGATATGTGAAATTAACCCCATATGCTATAATTTGATTTTCAATTTTAACTTGAAATTTCAAGAACAAAATAGAAATGGGCAATTCTACGAAAACATTTTTGGCTAAGATGAATAAGTGGTATGTCTTAATTGACTATTTTGGTTTGGTTATATACATGTAAATAGTAGATTTCATAGCCTACAAATAATCATAATGACCAACTAAGCATGTCATGTATTTATGTCAGATAAAAATATTTCCGTATAATTATTAAATAAAAATAATGCAGGGGATATTTACCTATTGGTTGATGAATCTCTCCAAAATCTGAATCTTAGAGTTGCATTAAAAGAGGGATACACACACATAGATTTGAAGGTCTGCATTCACGGGTCGTATGCGAGAAATCTAAGTTGGGACTTGGGACAAATGGTGGTGGTGTTTGATAAAAAATAGCGTAAGCTAGATTCGTAGAAACATGTTGAGTAAAGAAGTCCAAATTTAGCATTTCCCTCCTTGGGCCTGATTTTCATTCTTGAAAGAAAATTCAACATTTAGTTTTGGACCCGCCATTGTATTTGTCTATCGAGTGAGGCTGAGAATTTCCTTGCAAACAAGGCTGAGAATTTCAATATACTTTCTTTTAACCACCCAAATTATTTGACATCAATAAATTCCTTGACCAAAATGGAAAAGAAACGTGCGTGAGTGTGGGGAGTGCATCTTTTTCTCCTTTTTTTACTCTTAACTGCGTGTAATGTCCGTTTCAAAAAAAAAAAAAAAAAAGAAGTGTGTGTAATGTGACGTCTAGTCTAGTTTAAATTTTAAAAAAAAAATTAATAATAATTATAATTTACTACCTCCATCTCAAAAAGATAGTTCAGTATTCTATTTTAAGTCATCCCAAAAAGAAAATCCAATTACTATATCAAATATGTATTTAATTTTTCGTTTCCATATTTGTTCCTATTTAATTAACAAATTTAATATATTTTGGTACACACAAATTTTGGGGAAAAACATTTTGTCAATTTCAATTCTTATAATTTAAGACTATTCACACTGTATAATCATTCAAATTCCTTCTCAATAATTTATATTGGTAATTATTTCACATCATTAATTGGGTATGAAAGTTAAAATTAGAATAACACCTATAACATTAATGTTTCAATAAAATTACATACCGTTACTTAATCTAAGTAAAATTATCTACCGTCCTATCTTTGTGGGACGAAAGTAGTATATATATTAATAATATATAAAGAAGTTTGTCAGACACAGTTTTTTCCGCCACCGATATGGCGTTATAAGATTAATCGTGACATCACTTACGACGCCACCCCTATCTTATTTTTCTTAATATTATTTCAGTTTCTGATTTTTGTCTCTATCATATATTTTTCTCTAAATGCACCCTCATCAAATCCGGCTAAATCCCTAAATTTTAGTTGACCTCACAAGCCAAAAATAAAAAGCGACCATGATCTTCTCCTCCATCTCACTTTCATAGGATCGAATATATATATATAGACTATTAAGTTGCCTTCTTATTTTTCCCGCTCATTTCAGTGCTGTGACTATTGTGGTCAATCTTTTACGGTACCTTTTGTGATGTGCATGTTTTCAGTTTTAGGTTTTTTCCCCCCAGGGACGGAGCCCATTAAGAACCAGTGCGGTCCATGGACCGCACTGCCTCCTGCCACATCCCATTTTATTTTTGGGCCGACTATACTGTTTTCTGGAGCCCAAAATCAACTATCTTGTATAGAAAAAAGCTTTTAACTGCAATTGGGCTTAACATCAATAATTAGGCCAATAAAAATAAAATAAAAATAAAAATTATGTTAAATGCATTTCAAATTTCACTTTTATCTTTTTATATAAAGGCACTTAAGTTGCCTTCTTATTTGTCCCGCTCATTGCAGTGTTATAACTATCATGGTCAATCTTTTGCTGTACCTTTTGTGATGTGTATGTTTTCCGTTTTAGGTTTCTTTTTCCTTTTGTGATGTGCATGTTTTCTGTTTTAGGTTTTTTTCCATAGGGACGTAGTCCATTAAGGACCAGTGCGTTCCATTGATCGCACTACCTCCTGTCATAGCCCATTTTATTTTTGGGCCGACTATACTGTTTTCTAGAGCCCAAAATCAACTATTTTGTATAGGAAAAAAGCTTTTAACTGCAATTAGGCTTAAAATCAATAATTAGGCCAATAAAAATAAAAATTATGTTAAATGCATTTCAACTTCCACTTTTATATAGACTCAGCCAAATAATATTATATTCTTAATCCGATGTGGGATTTCATCCACATTAAATCACATATCTTCCATTTTAATTTTATAAAGTACATCATCAGTCATTGTTTGCTCTCAACCCGATGTGGGACATAATTCAATTCTCTTTGGAAATTGCATTTTTAACATTCACTTTTACAACACTCAACCTTTTCTATTTTATTATGTAATCCGATGTGAAAATCTGTACGTCCTAATATGCACATATTATTATATATATTTGTTCCAAAAGGACACTCATATTATATTTGTATTTATTAGTTATTATATAGATATCTTTTCATTAGACCATTTGTAAAATTTCTTCTCACACCCCTAAAAAAAAAAAACTGACCGCACTGAGAAAAATTCCTGACTTCTCCCTGTTTTTCCCCCAATTTTCGCTGCAAATTCCTTTCTCTTTCGTCCCATCTTTCCTTTTCGAGTGCCTGAGGATTCTTATTTCCTAATATATTGTTCTAATTGTTAATTCTCTCCGTACTTTTGATTATTTCCTAATCTGCTGTTCTAAAATCTCTACCATACGCATTTAATTTCCTGAATCAATGCTCAAATCTCTATAATAATGCATCTTAATTTCCTAAATCAATGCTAAAATCCTGGGGATTTATTTTCTTTAACAAATAGGGGTTCATTTGGACTTGCTCTATTGATTTCAAGGTTCGATTGATTGAGAATTTGGTTTAGAGGCTGTGGTGGATTCAAGAAGTTGGTCTAAATACTTAAAGTGAATTCAATAAGATATTAGACACTTAGAAGAATAATGGAATGGTAAAACAATCAGTTGGATTATTCATTTTTAAAAAATTCGGTCGTTTGAATTAAAGCTTTCAATAAATCTCTCAATTGTTTATTTTTCTAAATTATCTTTACTATATCAATTTAATATGTGACACAATCTCTCTTATTTATAGTGTAGATCTATTAGTTCATAAGAAATTTCAGGTCTCATTCTGTCTAGATATTATATTGTCATCGCTTTAGTTGGCTAATACAAGCAAATGTATGTTATTTTTATCTATATCAAATTAGAGTCGTACTTTTTTACTTCAAATATTTTTCCTAAGTACATGCATTATTTATTTGTGGATTCTTTATATGGGCTTGTCACCTTTATTTTAACAAAGGACATGAATATGCCTACTCCAAATTCTGTTATATAAATCTAATACAATATTATAGTTATTTGAAGTTTCCATGGATATAGTAATTCTTGGCAAGGGGAAGTTTTCGTGTTTGACTCCTACAGTGGCAGTCATGCTGCACAGGTGAGGATTGAAGTCCTGTATTTTTTACTCTTAAATTATATAGAAGATTTTTGATGTAATATCTGGTATCCAAGTTTTATGCTACTTTGAAAGCATATGTTTGAAAGCTTCAAAGTTTTCTTCATTTCTCTCTTATAATTTGATGTTATTGAATGATGATCAAGTGTTCTTAGCTAATTTTTATGTTTTATGCAATTATGGCATGGTAGAGAATAAAATAAAAAAAAAATTATAAGAAAGCACTAGAGGTTTTTAAGTATAATTGTTGGTGTTTCGCAATCAAAACTATAATCTTGGAAAGCGAAATCACTCATTTGTTATTATTATTATCATCATCATCATCATTGTTGTTGTTATTATTATTATTGCTTCTTTATCTTTTACATGGAGATATGAATAGGGAATTCATTTAGTTTCTCAGAAAGTCAGAGAATACAGGATTTGGATACAGCTGACTTGAGGGCCACGTGTTAGACTGAATTTCTTACCACTGGAGCATAATATTTAAGCTTTTACACTTATTTTTCAATGATATGACCTTCAACGAAGAGCAATCATGAGGATTGCTTACTCAAAATCTAGAGCGTTAATTTTGCTTAAGGGATCAAGAAAAGACTCACTTTTTAAATTGGGTTCTTATTGAAATTTAGATCCAACCCATGTGTCAGTAGCTTTTCAAAATATCTACTGAAATCTTTGTTATTTTTGAATAAGTTTATTATTTTAGCCTTCATTATCTCTTTTTCGGTAATCACATAATGTACAAAATTGGTTTTGTCAACTATATATATTTTGAGTTTTTTTAATGAGTTGTATGGAAATATTTTATAGACATCGTAAATATTATTTGTATATAGGTTGTTAGGTATTATTATAGGCTTAATTAGAACATGTTCATTAGGTTCACATATATGATAGAAGCTGTCTTTATAAATTGGCCCAAATTACTATATCATTATGTCAAAAAAATTGTTAAAAATAAAAATGAAAGATAAAATGACTTGGTGCTAAACGTTTTAGTTTAATGCCTCGAAAAATTTGGGGAATTACAAATGCATCCTAATAATATTAGTTTTTGTTAACTTCTTCTCATATTTAATAAGCAATTAACTCACTTAATAATTAAATAAACAATGTCATAACCAATAAATTTTAGGATTCCACAATATACCGAAAGAAGAGGGAAAAACTTTATTAAGATACTATATGGTCAAGCCATACCAGATCGAGACTAATTGTTTGACACAAACCTATTTAATCAAGTTGATCAATATATTAGAGATTATTAATTTTGAAAGTACAGTGGAATATGTATTGGATTCTTTTTCATTTTTAAATATTCGTTACTTGATGATCTATTCTATTTTTACTTATTATTTTTAAAATGTCTTCTTGTGCAACGAACGGGTACAGTGTTAGTATAGAAAAATAATATTCAGTTGAGAATTTTCCAAAATTCATTCATAAATTCTCAGAAATTGGAGTCTAAAATTTTTACAATGCCGAAATTATTGCTGATTCTGCTGGGAACAAGATCTTAGATTTTGATTCTCATTTACCTTCTTCCATCCCTCAGACTCCCATTATATTTAGTCTTTCTATGGTGTTCAATATACATCTATCATGTATGTAATAGACTCTATAAAATAGTGTCCACTACACACCATTGAATATGTGCCGTTATATTCGCGTCCAATTAGTTTCTTAATTATTCAATCACTGATCCAAATATTCTTCTACACCAGTGTCTTTTTGTCTTTGTGTCTTTTCTATTTGCTTATCAATAGAAACTCCCGGCCATATGATTTTGGTTCTTCCCGAAACCAAGATGTATACATACAACTCTTCCCTTTCTGGTGATCTCAGATACGACGGCAAAAGCTTTGTTCTACACTGCTGGAATCCGACAATGGCCGTCACGTCCCAGCAGCCGACAGAGGCCTTTCCATCCCAGCACACTCTCTGATTCTGGTATTGTTAAATCCCTTTTTCCCGATTAATTTTCCTTTAGTTAAAGCATTAAAACCCTCACTAATTCCCCTTTTTAAACTTTTTTGGGTCTATATTAGAGCATCCCTGTGCTATAGTGGTCACAGTGTCGCGACGATTTTGCTGATTTAACAAATCGAGTTACGACCGAGTCAAGAGTGAGAACCCAGTGAAGAATGCGAATCCACAGGTCATTTCCTATTTACTTTCTAATTAGCACTTTCAATTTTAATCTATTGAGTGTTATTGCTTTGCAAATCAAATCCATCATATTGGCTTTGATGTTTTTTTTTTTCTAATTCATTTGACATAAATCTGATGGGTGTGTATTCTTTATGGTCACATGAGAACAGACGGTATTTTGGATTTTATTTGACCTTCCTCACGAGAATGATGAACTTTATATCCTATGTGTTCAATTTTAATAATCTTTTAGTGCACGAGGATCATGAAAGACTTCCACAACGGGGCACTTATATTGTTGTATTCATTTCACAAAATACTAGAAAACGGAATTATAGTGCAAGCTGATACATACTATGTTGTAAATAGAAGTAGAAAAGTCTACACATCGAGTGTATATGTACTTCTGAGATATGCTGCAATTTAATGGACGTTTTTTGGTCGACATACGTTCTGAATCTGGGAAGGGATAAATATGAAAATTATAGATAAATCTTTTAGCTTTATTCTCCAACTTAAATCACACCAATCCAATGTTTAGAACACATGATATGATCAAAATAAAGAAAACTGCACACTAGTCAGTATCTTATCTTGATAAGAACACAATTTACAATTTCATGATGAATTTTGACAATCTTTTCAACTGAATTTAAATTTATCATATGTGATATTTTGGTAGATATTTAAGTTATATTTCGAATCCCACTTAAATCATCTTCATTAGACTTAGAACTCTGGGTATCACTATTTTTTGACACTTGCCCACGGTAGCCATAATTGTTGAATTGATGACTTCTCTTGATCCACTTACGCCATGAACTTCCGACATTTACAACACATAACAAATACGTAAATAAGTACCATTTTTTATGTATGATACTTCTCAAAATGCATATGAATACATACTTTAATTAATTATATTTTTAGAACATGTATTCATATAAAACTAGTACTGCACTCATGCGTTGCACGGGAAGACATTCAAAAAATGATAAGTAAAAATAGAATACATCATCAAGTAACGAATATTTAAAAATAAAAAAGAATCCCATATATACTTTCAAAATGAATAATATATATTTCATTGTATTTTCAAAGTGATCAACTTGATGATATAGGCTTGTGTCAAACAATTAGTCTCAATCTGACATCATATCGTATTGCTTGACCATATAGTATTTTAATAAAGTTTTTCCCTCTTCTTTCGGTATATTGTGGAATCCTAAAATTCCTTGGCTGTGGTACTGTTTATTTAATTATTAAGTGGGTTAATTGCTTGCTAAATATGAGAGGAAATTAACAAAAGCTAATATCGTTAAGATGCATTTCTAATTCCCCAATTTTTCTTGAGAGATTAAACTAAAACATTTAGCACCAAGTCATTTTATCTTTTATTTTTCGTTTTAATATTTTTTTGACATAGTGATATAATAATTTGGACCAATTTATAAATACAGCTTCTATCATATATGTGAACTTAATGAGTATGTTCTAATTAAGCCTATAATAATACCCGACAATCTATATACAAATAATATTTATGATGTTATAAAATATTTCCATACAGCTCGCTGAAAAAACTCAAAATACATATAGTTGGCAAAACCAATTCTGTATATTATGTGATTACTAAAAAAAAGTTAATGAAGGCAAAAATAAGAAATTTATTTAAAAATGACAAAGATTTCAGTGGGTATTTTGAAAAGCTACCAACGTATTGGTTAGATCTAAATTTCAATAAGAACACAGTTTAAAAAGTGAATCTTTTCTTGATCCCACAAGTCAAATTAAAGTTCTAGATTTTGGATAATCATTCCTCATGATTGCTCTTTGTTGAAGGTCATATCATTCAAAAATAAGTAAAAACTTAAATATTATGCTCCAACAGTAAGAAATTCAGTCTAATACGTGGCTCTTAAGCCAGTTGTATCCAAATCCTCTATTCTCCAACTTTCTAAGAACCTAAATGAATCTCTCTTCATATCTTCCTGTAAAAGATAAAGAAGCAATAATAATAATAATAAATGAGTGATTTAGCTTTCAAAATATTACATCTTTGATTGCGAAATACCACCAATCATACTTAAAAAACTCTAATACTTCCTTATAAGTTTTTTTTATTTTATTTTCTACTTTGCCATAATTGCATAAAATATAAAAGCCAATCAGACTTGCTCATCATTCAATAACATTATATTCTAAGGGAGAAATGAAGAAAATTTTGAAAGCTTTTAAACATATACTTTCAGGGGCGGAGCTACAGGGGTGCACCTGTATGCACGTGCATACCCACTTTCCACAGATTTTTTTTTTTTAATTTTCATTTGGTTCCTTTAAGGGTGGAGTTTCCCCCATTGTTAGTGTGAAGGCAGTTGCAGAAGTGTTCAAGGGGAAAATGAAAAGTTAGTATCACGTATCCTAAGAAAATTTCTTTTCTCTTTCGTTGTGCATTTAAACCATTAGCCTTTTCTCTTTCCTTGTAAGTAGCCTTTTTCTTTTCTGAAATCTCCGTTGACTCATGCATCTTTCTTGTACTTTTTGTTCTCTTTGATTAATTAATTAATAGTCGGCCCTTTGTTCTTGGCACTATTTGTTTATTTGTTTATTATTTTTCTATATACTACTACTTTATTTTGTGCTAAATGGATATAAAAATAAATTTTTCTAGAAGTTTTTTCAAGTATTAGATAATTTTTGAAAAATATAAGCTTTACTAAAATAAGAATTACTTGTTAAGAAATTTAATTATCAAGTATTATTTTCAATGATCGTTTAATTGGATATATATTTTCAATAATTGTTTAATTATCAAGTATTATTTTCTAGAAGTTTAAATGGATATCAGATATTACATCAAAAATCTTCCATGTAATTTAAGGGAAAAAAAGACAGGACTTCAATCCTCACCTGTGTAGCCATGAGTGCCACTATATGAGTCAAACATGAAAACTTCCCCAAGCCAAGAACGACTATATCCATGGACACTTGAAACAAATATAATATTATATTAGATTTATATAACAGAAATTAGAGTAGGCACATTCATGTCCTTTGTTAAAATAAAGGTGCTAAACCCATATAAAGAATCCACAAATAAAAAATGTATGTGCCTAAGAAAAATATTTAAAGTAAAGAGTACGACTCTAATTCGAGATAGATAAAAATAGCATACCTTAGTTTGTCTTAGTCAACTAAAGCGATGACAATATAATATCCAAACAAAATAAGATCTGACATTTCTTATGAACTAATATATCTGCATTATAAATAAGAGATATTGTGCCATATATTAAATTGATAGAGCAAAGATAATTCAGAAAAATAAATGGTTAAGAGATTTATTGAAAGCTTTAATTCAAATGACCGAATTTTTTAAAAATGGATAATCCAACTAACTATTTCACCATTTCAGTATTCTTCTACTTGTCTAATATCTTCTTAAATTTACTTTAAGTATTGAGATCAAATTCTTAAATCCACTGTAGCCTCTAGACCAAATTCTCAACTAATCAAACTCTGAAATCAATATTCCAAGTTGATATGAACTCCCATTTGTCAAAGAAAATAAATTGCCAAGATTTTAACATTGATTTAGAAATTAAGAAGCATTATCGCAGAGATTTTAGCGTTGATTTAGGAAATTAAAATGCTTATGGCAGATATTTTAAAACAGCAGAGTAAGAAATAATCAAAAGTGCCATTATGATAACATTATTCTAATTCTTCTCTGTAATTGACCATATGCATTTCCTATTTTATTCTTTTCCTTTTCTTTTGTAATTGAAATACAGTAGTTAGCTAAATTACCTCGTTTAAGATTTTATCAAATTAGTGGCTGGATTAATTTAAAGCAAGGAATTTGTGAGTTATGATGAATCTTTAATGTGTTGTATTTAGGAAAATAATTGGTTGTGTTGTATTTAGGAAAATAATTGGTACATTTTAAATTAAAAATAAGTTTTCTGCTTCCTTATAATCGTTTTCTATTTGAAAATATTATTTAAATAAATGGTGCACTACAAGTAGGAAAAATAGGTACAATTAAGAGCCCGTTTGGCATCTTTTATTTTTTCTATTTATAAATTCACCTACCAATGATTTGACAACTACTCAACAATCACCACACATTTTAAATTTTAATTAAATCTCTACTATTTATAAATTCTCTTTATAAATTCACTTTATAAACTTAACCAAACAGGCCCTAACATTGCAAATTTATTACCTTAATTTTAAATGTATTTTTTTGTCTATAAACTTTTCCAGGCATTGTACGGGTAATGTACTATATGAGTTCACAAAACCAGTATGATATAAACACCTACTTAAGTTTAGAGATTCATAAATCAGAATTTGGCAATGACTTGCTTCAAAATCCTCACGCATAGGAATTTTTCAATAGGATAAGGTGCTCTGAGGTGCCCAATCATGAATTAATGTTAAAAGACGGTGTTTATGTAATGTCGTTGCATGATATTGATTCTTCACTTGGACTTTATAATAGTACGAGATTTATAGTGTCAAACTTAGAAATCATTGAGGCAAAAATTCTATCTACAATAAATTTATTTAGGACAAAAGGTTTTTATTCTAATGATAATACTTTAACCCCATCTCATCCAATATTGCCTTTTGCATTTAAAAGGGAAAATACTTGTTGATCGTGGCTTATATGATGACCATTAACAAAAGTGAAAGACAATTACTCTCGCGTGTCGGCATTTTTTTGAGAAAATCAATTCCACTGTAAATATTGTGTTAAAGGAAGTTTTTTGAATTTTTAAATAGTTTATTTTTATTTATTTATTTTGTTGTTGTGGTGGGGGGGGGGGAAGGATCGAATTTTTTTTTGTTTAATTAGTTAGTTTCATATAATCTTTTTCTTTTTGTTTCTTTATTTCTATTTTTTGAGCATTTTTTAACGCATATTTTTCGATTATTTTTATATAACATGGGTTTTCTTTTATCACCTTTTTTTATACGTCCTTTATATCTTTTCTTTTCTTTTTAGTAAAAGAAAGTTTATTTTAAAAGGAAGTTTATTTATTCATTAAAGACCATCTCCAAAATATGGAGCAAGAAATAATGGGATACAATTAACTCATGTGTTTAGCCCTGGTTTTGACAATGCTTGAGCTTATAAGCAATGAGCCACATTGCTATACTTGCAATTTGGAGACGTCGGGCTATTTTTTATATTTATACAATTGACGTATATATGTTGCTAATTCATTATACAACTTATTATTAGATATATTTTCGAAGTTTTGTTCTTCTCGTACAACGCACGGGTGCTGTGCTAGTGTTGTTTAATTTCTTTATATTATACTTTACCAACAAAATTTGACGGTGTAACGCACGGGAACAAATACTAGTACATATATATATATATGTGTGTGTGTGTTTGTGTGTGCATAATCCAGTGAGATAAAGATGAGGAATTACTTTGACTATAATTTCAATGAAATTTGCAATTTGAATTATCAATTTGGCGCAAACGCATTTCTTGTCCTGAAGAAGAATATTTCTCAAACGAATCATTTACACCACGCTATATGGTTCCTCCAAAAAAATAAATAAAAAAAACACTTAAACTCGAACATATTATTAATTATATACATAAGCAAGCAAGTCAAATTAATAACTCCTTTAACATTATAAGCACCTTTTTTAATAAATGATACCCTCAATTAGTTGAACAATCATCACGCCAGTTACAATTCAAATGCATAATTTCAGCATAAAGTAATCTCACAATTTGAAAGTCAGAATATGGACCCATTTCACGGCTGCGTGGTTGCATGGGAATTGGAAGTAGGGCTAGTCACCTGAACTCGGCAAACCCGACTCAACGGATCATCAATAAGTCGGGTCGGGTCGGGTTACTGTAATTGGCGGGTTGGTCGCGGGTGGCGGGTTAGGGAACCCCGACAAACCTGGTTTATTTTATTTTTAATTTTTTTTCTTAAATTTCGTAAGCCCAATGCCCAAAGGCCCAAGCCCAACTAGATGAAAATTTTAGGCTTTCGGTAAATTTCCCAAAATATTTTGACACCAAACTCAAACATTCCATCTCTCACTTGACTCAAGAAACCCTAAATCTGCCCACTCAGGTTAGCCACTCTACACCACCGCCACTACTCAGTGTTTCCTCTCATCTCGCCACCACTATTCAGTGTCTTTCTCATCTCTCATTTAATTGACTCAAGAAACCTTATATCACCCACTCTACTCCATCACTGCATCTGCCTCCCTCCAATCCACCGCCCCTATTGCTGGTTTCTGGTTCGCTGTCGTCGTCTCGCCTAACTAGATCTGCAGAACACCATGTTGCCACTGGAAATTCAAAGTTTTCAAATTCCTTTTCTTTTCTTATTTTTTTCCTTTTTTTTTTTTGGCTCAAATTTTTTGTGGCCTTCTCAAATGCTGGAAAATTAGGATTTTGGATTTTAATTTCTAACTACAGTCTATAGATTATGTAATCTTGTATCTAAGTTGTTATAAATGCAAATAGAGAAATTAGAATCGATAAAGAGCTATTTTTCTCTCATTTTTTTGTAATGGGCCATTTAGGCCTGATTTGTGGTTTTGGGCCCATATAGGGCAGCCTAAACCTCCAACCTGAGTCAACCCGACTCAGTTGGAGTTGACTCGGGTTTTTGAACTGAGCCTGTGTCAACTCGGGTTGAATTTTCAGAACTCAAATATATGTCGGGTTGGTTTCGGGTCAGGGTGAGACCCAACCCACCTGACCCGATGTCCAGGCCTAATTGGAAGTGTTAATTTCACATTTCGCCCCAAACATTTTTAGTAAGTATCGCCCAAATCTTTAATATTTTTTCGGCCTACTAGGTCCCCAATTTTTCATTAAGTTGGACGATTGGTCATTTTTTTGCTATTTCCGTCAATTTTTCAGTTATCTTTCCGGTCAAATTACCTTTTTGTCCTTCATCTTTTTCAATTAAAAAAATGTAAAAATATAATATAAATTTTTTTTTAAAAAAAAGACAAAAATGGAGGGGTGAATCTCCCAATTCCGCCAATGTTGCTGCCAAAAATGCGACCCTGCCCCACCTTTTTTTTGCCGCTTTGTAAAAATTTTTATATTATTTTTTATATTTTTAATTTTTTTGTTTTTCAATTTAAAAAGATGAAGGACAAAATGGTAATTTGACGGGGTAGATAACTTAAAAATTGACGAAAATAGTAAAAAAGGACAAAGCGTGCAACTTAATGAAAGGTTGAGGGCCCAGTGGGTCGAAAAAAAATGGTTAGCGATCCAAATGATATTTCATTAATTTCACACATCGTCCTAAACTTTTAAGGTTAGTATCGGCTGGGTCCCAAACCATTTTTTGACCAGCTGAGTCCCTAGCATTTCATTAAGTCACACATAAAGTCCCCTTTAACGGTTTCAGTTAATTTCACCATTAATTTCTCAAATAAATTACTATTTTGTCCCTTATCATTTTAAATTCAAAAACAAAAAAATTTAAAAATTTTAATTAAAAAAAAAAGGAAAAAAAGAAAAGGGGGCTCTTTCCTTTTGGCTGCCGGAAAATACAGCAAAAGTGCTGCCATTCCTGAGCCAAAAGAGGGAGAGTCTCCTGCATGCTGTCCAGAAATAGCAACACTTCGTTGCCATTTCCGGCAGCCATTGGGCTACTAGAAATCAAGCAATCTCGAAGCAGATTCTGTTTGCTACACGTTGAGATTTCTTTCGTAATACTTTTCAATAAGAAGAAATCAAGCCACGGTCATTATGCTGACTCTTGGGTTTGGTTCTACTCGATTTGTTTTCATATTTGGGATCATCTATTCTTTGTGAAAAAGGAGTCCAATTTGAAGTTCTTACACATTTTTTTTTTTTTAAATTTCTGCTTACTGGCAAATGCATATACCAGTGGAGATATTGACTAAAAAATTACTCTCAAAAGGTTCTTAGTGAACCTCTATTTAAAAAGATTAATTCCCACATCTTTATCAGTGCCTTATTGAAGGTTAGTTTTTATCTTTTGTTGTTCCCCGTAGACAACCTCACTGCAAATAGAAGGGGTTTTTACATATTTTATTTCATTTTCTCGATTTAACTTTATAGACCTTTTACGAAAAGGTCCCATGATGGTACTTCAAGCAGGTTTATAGTTTTTGTAAAATTTTAGTGTAGGTGGATAGAAATATTCCCGCTAGTAGTAGTTGATAATTTGCTTTACTCAGCTAGAATTTTTTTCATTTCTAAGTTCCAGAAAGATTGGTTGATATTTATGTGATAATCTCTAGGATCCTAATTTATTACTTTTGGATAAGCCGACAAATCACGTTGATCTTGGTACAATTGAATGGCTCGAGGCTTATCTAAATAAGCAAGAAGTTCTTGTCAATGATACTTGTGGGAATTTGTTGCGGATTCCAAATTGCATACATTTGAGAGATTTGATTGTAGGCCAAGCTTTGTAGGTTGCTAGAAGAGAAGACATCTACTATGATCTCAGGTTTAGTCTATACAGTAACAAGCATTTGAATTATTTCTGAAGGAGAACATATTAGATGCTAGTCATTTTCTTTTCTTGTTTTCTGTTAAGAGTTCTAATATGTCATGATCTTGACGGGCATTGCAAACATGTTGCAATTTCTAACAATTAACTCACAACATGTACCGGGGAGAGCCAAGGATCTTTTTACAATAAATTCCCTTAGGTTGCCTTATTTGGCAATGACATTATGGATCCAAATCTAACGATATTAAGACTAAAAGTATACTTGAACATATTTCTTTTTCCCAAGACTGGTCGTTCTGATCCCATGTGTCTGATGCAACTATGGCACCATATGTGTGGGTGGATGATGGAGGTTTTTAATTATTAAAAAAAAGAGAAAAAGCAACTGAAAAATTAGAAGTTGGGTTCAGTGGTTCCTGTCTCTCTCAGAGCATCTATAATTCTCTATTTTAAAGACCTAGTCTATTAGAAGAGAAAAAGTGAAAAAAGATGATTATTTTAAGTAAATAAGAATATGATGGGGTATAGAGAAAAAAGAGCGGGAAAAATGAAAAAGAAGAAAGGGATATAGATAGATCTAAAAATAATGATAAAATAGTAATAGATTAGGTGAAGATGATGGTCTATTTGTATTTGTGGACTTTACACGGAATTTAAAAGAGAAAAAGTGAAGAAAAACAATATAAATGAGAGAAAATAAAAATACATACAAAAATAAAAATAAATAAAATTACGGACTCAAGATTTTTTGTCTTCCTCTTCCCCTCAAATAGACCAAGTTCATTTTTTAGAGCATTAGAGATGTTCTAATTGTTCTCACCTGCTCTGTTCTTCGAAGCCCCAAATCGACGTGCTTGGCAACCTCACTTCATCCCTGTAATCGTCTGCCAACGAGCACAGATCGTCACGCTGGCGGAGAGTTTAGAGTGTGCAGACGAAGACCCAAAAGAACCAAGGCGGAGATTCCCCTTTCTTGTGTCCCGAGCTGGCACGGTGTGCCCTAGCTCCATCTTCATAAATCTCTGGCGGCCATACTTTCCGGTGAAAAGGTTAGAAATAGATGGACTCTTTTACTTGAGTAATCCATCACCACCCACTTACTGCCACACACCTTTGCTGGAAATTGGAATCTGCCATGGTTAAGTAGTTAATAAGAAATTTGTTTATATATTTAACATCATTAATAAGAAGTCTGATTAGAGACTATTACTTAAAGCATCCTATTGGAATTTGGATTCTGCCTATATTTCATTCAAGTCATTTGCTCCTGTGCTTGTTCGCTTCTGTTTGTTTGTTGTTGTTGTTGTTGTTTTTAACTAATTTAGTTGTTATTTTTACTTGTTTTCTCTATTTTTGTTGCTCTTAATCTTGTACCATATAGCTTATAATTTTTGAACGGCCGTGCATCTCAATACCGGTGACTAGAATTTAAGCTCATGTAAGAAAGGGATTCCAAGGATTTGGATAGAGACAAGTGTGGTAAAAGGGACAAGTTAAGGGAATTGTACTATGAAAACATAGGATTTTATACACTTGAATACTTGGTATTTTCTTGATTAGTTCACACAAAGTCGTGAGATGTATATGTAAATTTGTATTGGAATGAAAAATTGGAAAGCAAATTGTTGTGATGTATATATTAGTACCATATATTATCTAAGTAAAGCAACATGTTTCCACACTCTTTAGTTCACTTTTAATATATATAAGCAATATCTAAGCGCAGACATAAGAAATGTGAATGTAACTTTGAGTTCCATTGTGTAAAAAATCAAAGGCAAGTATGTAACTATGAGTTCCGTTGTATAAAAAATCCAAAGCCTGGCATGTAAACTTGACTTCCATGGTCTAAAATCCAAAGGAAAGCATGTTGGAAATAAATAAATTTGTGGAAAAATTTGAGAGTTGCATATTTGTTGCCAATTAAGCAAGTAAATATGAAAACTTAAATAGTAGTAATTAATTAAAAAATGTAATTTTAGATTTAGAGAGACTATTCTAAAAATAAATTAATTAAAAAATGTAATTCTCTACCACAATTCAAGAGAAAAGATCAACTCTTGAATGTGGGGGCAGGAGGGGAAAAAATGATTACGCTAAACAAGTATCAAAGATTGTTATAAATGTAATTTAACTTAAAAGTATATTTAAGGAAATTGAAAAAAATGTGGTGTAGGAATTAAATAGTGTAGTGTTAATATTATTACTCTTCACTTTTATGTATACTATAGATTTTTGTAAAGGGCGCATGTTTAGTAAATGAAAGGATAGTTCTTATCTACTATGCTTTAATTTTGAAGCTGAGCCCATATATATGGTTGTAGGTGACGACTGAGGAAGTTTGAAAAATGTCTACATGTATCTCAGAGACACAGCCGTGGCCGGATGATGGGATTGAGGTCCCAGAAGGTAAGTGCACGTGTATGTGTAGCTAATTTCATGTGGCATGGGTTTATTTTGAGCCCAGAAAATGTTTATAATTGGGCGTAGGAATAGAAGATGAAATTAATGACAGCGACCAGGTCTTCATACCACAAGTCAGCACGACATGTATCCCTAAGCTTGGGAAACAATTTGCAATATGTGAAGATAGGCATTCATTTTATAATCAATATGCAAAAGAGGCCGAATTCAGTATTAGGATTGGAAATTGTAAAAGAAATAGTGAAAATGAGTTCATTTTGAAAATGTTTGTGTGCTCCAAGGAAGGGCAAAAGAACATGCGATACCAAAATAAGTTGAAACACACCGTAGAACGCTCTGGGGAAAGGATGCGAAGAGATGTCCAGACAGGTTGCCAAGCGAGAATAGGAATCCTTCGAAACAAACAAGGGGACGGTTGGGCAGTTAGTAAATTTGTTCAGCCACACAACCATCTATTAGCCACTCCTCGTAAAGTCTACTTGTTGAGGTCACACAGGAATGTCTCAGATGCTAAAAAGGTTCTTGAAAAGCAGTTTTCAGATGCAAACAACAAGCTGATCTTCGCAGGCTATTGGCAGTAGATTCAATGAGCGTGTCTTTGATCGGCTATCTTGACAGGGACCTCAGAAATCATGCCTGGGGTATTCGGTGTCAGGTTACCTTGCATGATGCTGAGACATTGATTGACCATTTTGAGTCTGAGAAGTAGAAAAATGAAAACATCTTCTATACTTATGAGACGACCACCTCAGAAAGACTGGCCATGTGTTTTTGGGCTGATGTCGAACCAAGGAATGCATATGGATGTTTTAGGGATGCCGTTGTTTTTTAAAGTACTTTCATTACAAACAAATGTGGCATGTCGTTTTGTCCTTTTGTGGGAGTAAATAATCGTGTTTGGCTGTGGCATAATTGTTAAGCAGAAGTCTGAGTCATTTGCGTGGTTGTTTGAAAAGTTTCTAGAGACAATGCCTGGTAATAAGCCACCTGGGATCTTCATTACCGACCAAGACAATGCCATTGCAGCTGCAATCAGGGGGTATTTCCGAATACACTTCAAACCGCCTCTGTATATGGTATATTGTGGCCAAGTTTCCAGAAAAGCTGACTGTTGCACAACACAAGGAGCATGTCAATAAGCTGAGGCAACATGTAATGACATCTGAAGATGCAGCCAAGTTTGAGGCAAATTGGGTAGAAGCTGTGCACAACACTCTGTTGAGGGAGAGTAAATGGTTATGTGAAATGTACGAAATTCGCCATCGGTGGGTGCCTATGTGAAGCATATTTTTTCAGCTGGTATGTCTAGCTCACAGCATGCTGAGAGTAAGCGTGTATTTTTCAAGCGATATTTAAATAATGAATGCTCATTGAATGACCTTTACACACGGTTTAAGAAAGCATTCGAGCGTTAAAGGCATTTGGAGCTTGAAGCTGATCATGTTGATATCAACGAATAGATGTTGCCAGTGACGGGGTTCCACATTGAAAAGCAAATGGCAACTCGTTACATGAAGGCAGTCTTCAAGGTGTTCCGAGTGCCAGTTATATATGCACATTTGAAGGAAGCACGGAGGGAAATAGGCTTAATGAGGTTGTCTATTTCGAATCAGGAAAAGCCATTTGATCAGACCCGTCAACTGACCTATGATGTTGGAAAAGAAAAGAGTACTTGTCATGCAGTTGCCGTATGTTTGAGTTCGAAGGGATTCCATTTCGGCACATGTTGTGTTGGATGCAGGTGAACGATCAACGCGTTATATCTAGTTCAAGTGTTAAACGAATCAATAATTTTTTTAATAAAAATGTGCATGATTTCATAGAGATTGAATTAATAAGCTGATATGGTGTTGGTTGTAGGTGGAGAAGTAAAGGTGTTGCCGAAGAAATATATCTTACGAAGGTGGACAAAAGAAGCTAAATCTCGTGTACAATTTCAGTTAACCCGACCTCAGCCAGATGTACAAGGATGCTTAGATCATAGCCGCCGACTGTCCCAACATGCCAAAATTATAATTGAGAGAGCATCTATTATTGAAAATGGCACAAATTTGATGGAAAGCATGTTGGCTGACTTGGATAAATTACTAGACGGATTTACTATTGTGAGTAACCCTGAGAGGGAGACAAGTATACCAGCTGATATAAGATAGATGGCAATTTTCTGTGATCCAGATCCATGAAGAACCAGAGGCAAAGGGAAGCGATTTAAATTAGCAAGAGAGAAGGCCATCTCACGAGGAGTTCGATGTTGTGGCACATGCAAGGGTGTTGTCCATGCCAAGCGTACACGTCCATATGAAGAGCCAAGGCACTTATTCATCTACCTTTCAAGTCACTTCTAAATTATTCTCAGATTTATGTTAAAATTATTCTCCATTTAACCTTACCACATTGCTTGTCCAGGCTTGTTGACATCGATGACGCTGAGCTATATTTCCCAGAGATGTCCTACGAAGGAACAGAAGGAGGCGAGCTTGACCCTACAATTGGAAGTAACACTGTCGAGTATCACGCTGGAGAGTTCTTAGGGGACGAGTTTATGGAGTAGGTAAAGCATCGATACCGTACACATTTCTTTTGTCGGTGGCTTCTATTTTGAAGGATTGGGAAACTGGTTTTTGTGCCTCCACCAGGGTATTGATGTACTATTGTTGTAGATAAGCCATTCTTTTGTGACCTTTTGTTTGTTAGGCTATAACTATTACGCACCCGGTTGTAAATTACCCGAGGCCCCAAGGTGAAGATCTTTTTGTTCTCCTTCACTATGTGGGACTTAGATCATGTAAATCTTACATCGAAAATAAAGCTAATTAGCAAGTTATACATATATATATATATATATATATTTGTTTGAGAACTTGTTGGCAATTTGTGTGTTTTGTATAGGTGGGATATGTTCATTTTATAAGGGAAACTCTGGGGAAATTTCTAATATGAACTCTTTGGTATATTGCCCAAAAATTACGACATTAGATGATTGACAAAGGAAATCAACTCTTACAAGTTGGCCGACTTCTAAAAAGAATAAGAAAGAGGAGAAATAAAAGTAAATTATTGTCTATGTTGTAAATAAATTATTGTATAAAGTAAAAAATTCTATATTTTATGAGAAACAAGTAAAGAATCGCACATGGTCTCTCCGCCAAAAAAAAAAATAAATAAATAAATAAAATTTTCAATGGTGGTGTGCGGCCGCACCGGGTCTTCCCTTAGTAGACGCTGGGTGTGGAAAAATAGGTGACTTGGAAGCTATGTTGGGATGCCACATACTCATCTTGTGCCATAGTGTGCCACCCATAGAGTGTTAGATGAAATTTGAGACTGGTTGGCATGTTTGGTTCATGAGTATTAATGCTTTGCATGGCTTTCGAATTTTTTATGATTAAGCTGTCTTTCCTTTTGATTCACATTTGTACAAGATTGGTGGCTTAGAAAGACGAAGGGGTTGATATGTTGTGTTTTCTGAAAGTAGAATGGTCCAGTTTCATATTCATTATGTCTTTTGTTCGCAATAGCTGATGCGAATTTCTCAAAACGTCCGTAGTCCTTGCAAGTGCTTCGAATTGGAGATGTTATTTATAGTTGTCAAATTTGTCAGGCTGTAAACAATGCAAAATTTATATGAGCAATTCTAGGGAGGCATATAAAAGTGACATTAATAGGTGACATTCTTATGTGACATACATTCATTGGGTGATGATGACATCATTGTTTTTCATTATCCAATGCAAGTGTGCCACATATATAATGTCATTTATTTATAACCCATTTTCATATCTCCCTAAAATTTTTCAATATATATATATATATATATATAACCGTTAGAAAAACTAATAACTCAAAGTTCGCTAAATATGATCTGTTGCGAGTATTTTATTTATTTATTTCTTTAGTTGGTGTTTGTAAAACCTTGAACATCATGTGATATTATCAACCAAAAATGGGATCCCACCAAGAAAAAGGCTAATTGTGATTTTAGGGGATGTTTGATTCAATTTATGGTAGTTGATTTATAAAGAGAAATTATAAAGAGGTAAAATGAGTGGTGTAGATTTAATAGAAGTTTGAAATTTGTGGTTATAAATGAGTAGTTGTCAAATCAATAGTCAAATCAGTGGTAGGTGAAATTATAATGTGTTTTGTTAAAGAGTATCAAACAAGGGCT
>CAVNYN010233168.1:0-32544 GCA_963692815.1 Nyctanthes arbor-tristis
TGGGTGGAAGGGTTCCATATGAAGAGTTGAAGACACTTCCATAATTATCTACAACGCAAAACAGGCCGTGACCCCAAGTGAATTAATGATAACCTTGAATTGGAGTTTTGACTTGAGTCATGTCACTAACGTCTATTTCTTCATCTGAAAGCGAACGGGAAGCAAACCGTGTCTTGTCATCAGATTCATTATAAAGAAAAAGTAACCTCATCATCAAATTGGATTGATTATAATCTTTCTTCCTGAACCAAAAATCTCTAGAAATCAAATCATTGAACAATTTTGAAATACATGTAAAACACATAAGAGATTTAACTGCAACTCTCGATGGTATTTCGACAGTGATTTCCAAGGGAAAGGTGGCCTCTGCTGCCATCTGATTCGTGTTTCGAAATCAGTTCTTGTAGATGTATATAAATAAAACTATTATGCTTTAATTTCCGAGTTAGGGTTTTTTCCCCCTTTTTATTCCCCGGCCGTAGTTCAACAAATTTTAGTAAATAAACAGCTGAATAGTAGATATTATAAAATAAGGGAAAATTAGGCAATTCAAGTAGTTTTGGGGCATTGTAAAAATCAGGAAATAATGGTTCCTTTTTGAAAAATCATGTACCCCACCCACCCTTCATCAAAACACAGATCGCCCTATCGTGCTGGTCGTAGTTAATTAGCCAATTTGGCTGGTAATCGCCCGTCGACTCTACCCAACTTGTCAACTCCCCCCATTAGCGCGACCCCAACCCCAGCCATCTCAACCGTCGGCGGCGACCCTAAAATGGCCAGTGGCAGAAAGCAGTATTTCCCGATTCTGTCAACATCACGAAATCGGCGGTTTTAGCAAGAATTCACGCGCTGTGGTGGATCTACGAACCAAAAGAGACAACAATGGGGTGTTTCGAAAAGGAGGCGGCCGATCTATGAACCAAACATTTGGAAAAGGATGGCCAAGACATGGCAAAGGCTATTCGGGTGGATGTGAAGCAGCAGTGGTGGTCGCGATGGTAGCGGCGGTGGTTGCGGGGGTCACAAGGGAGGTTGGTAGCGGTGGTGGTCATGGGGGGTCGCGGTGGGAGGTCGGCAGTGACTCAGTTGTGGTGGTTGTGTTTGTTGTGACTCGGCTGTTCTACTGAATTGTGATGGTTGTGTTTTTGTGGCTCACTTGTTTCACCAAGTTGTTGTGTTGTTGTGACTCAATGTTTTAATAAGTTATTTTTGTTATGACTAGGAGTTTTCGTGAATTGTTTTTGTTGTGACTTGGTGTTTAGGCGAGTTATTTTTGCTGTGACTCGGTGTTTGACGAGTTGTTTTGATGTAAGTCACTGTTTTGGCGAATTGTGATTGTTGTGTTGAAAAACACTTAAAACACTTGATTTTTCAAAAAAAAACCTTCATGTACCTTAATTTTAAAAAATATGTAAAAATTTTTGTATTTTTCAAGTTATCACATTAAATAATTGTTTTTAATAAGTGGGGGTGTTTTCAAGTCCCATTTTTATGGGTGAAAAATCTATTTGATAGTTTACTCAATGTTATAGACTCCCATTAGCTTCATAAAAAATTACTTTCAAGTATGATATATATATATATATATATATTTCTTTTTTTGGACAGGTGCCTTCAAGTAGATTTTTTAAATGTATAGATTCGTATAAATTTCTATAAATTTATAGGGGACATCAACAATCGATCATTGAGCAGAGAAGATAAATGGGTCAAGTGTCAAAGTCGAACTCATTTCAATAAAAAATTTTAAAAAATTAATTATTGATCTTAAAGATAAATTATGCAATAAAACAATTAAAAAAATAATTTTGCCAACACCTAACCAGCTCTTTCTGATCAAATTGAATTTTTTGCTGTAATTTAACCATCTTTTATTTCAAGCTATTATGGTCAGCTATATAGTCATGAGCACGTGCGTTACACGTGATTTATTAATTGAGTATAAAATAGTTTACGTTTAATATTATCAAATTAGATGCATCAGATAAATAAATAACAACGGAAAACATAAGTTATTTTTTTCATAGATAGAATTAATCAAATTGGAATATAAAATTAATTATCATGAGTCAATTGAATTGTTTTAAAGTAACGATATTAATTATGTAATTTTAATTTTAAAAGAAAAAGAAAATCAAATTAAATAAATTATGAATGACTAAATTAAAGTAAATTTGTATTAAGAAAATTGAAGTAAATTAGAAAGTTATAAATGTAATTTGGACCAGGTTGAATAAAATATGAAAGATTGGGTTATTGGTGATCAAAAGCTTTATCCTCATGAATACTTTTAATGATTAGTGATAGACGATAGTGATTGAATCGATTTTCAGTCCTATTCTTGATTTACTTGATAATAAGGTCATATTGTCATCAAAATTATGAGGTTATATTAAAGATTCTACCCCACCCCATTTAGGCTCCATAGTTTTTTTGTTTACATGAGAAGTGGCCAAAAAAAATGCTTTAGCAATTTTCATTTTATCCATCAATAGTTAAAGTGCAATTATAGACACTTGAAACTGTACACCATAATTAGCTGGTCATATCAAAATTTAATTAGATGCAAATTATACATATATATATATATATATATAAGATTGCAATCCGAGAAGTGATGGCAAATTTTATAGCAAACGCAAGTACCCACTCAGGATCGTGGATTATTAGATATAATAATGATGATTTTGCAAAAGATTAGTCTCAAGATCATTAAAAACAAAATGAGGTATGTAAAGCAATCACAAAATTATATACATGGATTGTGAAAAGAAAACTCGTTATACATTCAAGATAAAACGACATAATAATCACCAGGGGTCATATATTCAAATTTTTGTTATTTTTTATAATTAATTTTTAGTAATATTAACTTTTTTTTAATACAAAGGAAACACAAGAGAGGGGCAGGTGCGGTTCAAACTCAAGATCTTTTGCCTAAAATGCAAGTTTTTATGCACTGTACTACAATTCAAATTACTTTTTAGTAATATGTGAACTTGGTGCATAAATAATAGTTTATATTTTTTTTTTTTGGCTTGCAAAATAATAGTTAATATTTAAGGGGTGGTATATTGACACAACATTTCTAATTGCATTATATTTATACATCATTACCTTTCCCTAATTGTTCTATTTACACTCTTAAATTTTTTTTAATCATATTTTTGTTCTTAACCTTCTATTAACTGGAATATTTCGTATTCAACAACAGTTTTATCCAAAAATTTTGTTCAAAAGCTAAATAATTTAAATAGGTAGAAAAAAATGACAAGTGGTTAAGTGTAAATTAATTATTCTTTTCATCGTTTAGAAGCCCCATGCTAATGAAATTGGATGGAAATTATTATTTGACATAAGAAATACTATTTGATAAAAAAGTTACTAAAAAGGACGTGATAAAAATTTATAGGAGTTACATGGAAAAAAAAAAGTTTATGTACCATTTATGTAAATAAAATGTGGCGTATTTATAAAAAACTATAGTGCCAATATATTTTCCCTTATCTAAATATTATATTACTATGATTTGAAATTAAAATTAAAAAAAAAAATTAAACTTCTGTATCCCTTAATGTTCACATAATTTAAAATTATCGTGGATGATAAAGGTAATCTAACGTTAAAATTATAGTCCCATCTAACGCAGAGTACATGTAATTAAAATAGATGTCACAGCATCCAACTTCCGTTCCTTTTTTGATTCATCACTCTGTTACTACTATTCAGAGTGTTCGCATCGCAGCTTGAAACCAATGCTCTAATACAAAATATTTTGGATGAGTTTTAGGTACAAATGGCACCCAAAAATTGTCACTATGAGGAGATATACAGACAATGAATATATGAACACTGGATAGAGCCAACTTTTGTTTATTATTCGAGGGATTGAACTCATCACTCATGCACTGCTACTGTATTGTTCCTGCACATTGGAAGCAAGGATCTTTTAATATTTGAGAAAGAAAAGGATACCACAAATTGGTTTCATTATGGAAAAATTTGTGTCGAATGTGAAAAATGGGACAAAAATCAAATGAAGTATGCATATTACTGGGTTGAAGCAATGTGCTCAATCAAATCAACCACATGAGTACTGCAAAATTGAAAGAGAAATAAGATGTAAAATCCCTCTAGGAGAAAAGCCAGAAAACAGAGAGATTTTTGGGAATATATAGGCGCACATGAAAGATGCATTGCAATTACCTGTAACACCATTCATTGTTGTACCACGAAACCAGTTTGACAAAGTTTTTGCTCCAAGCAACTCATGCCTTGGCATCAAAGATGCTTGACCTGAAATTATTACAAGATAGCAATCAATCATTGAGTTCCATAAGCACCGAAGATTATCTATTTATATAGGAAGACAGGCATATCTACAATATGCTACTGGAAGGCAAAACCAAAACACAACAATAAGGGTCATCAAAGATGCTTGACCTGAAGTTACAAGATAGCACTCAATCGTTGGTTTCCATAGATCACTGAACATATCTATTTTTATAGGAAGATAGTCATATCTACTATATGCTATTGGAAAGCAAAACCAGAACATAATAATAAGGGTCGATTTCCAACTTCCATATGTCGGGCTCTGCTCTTCATTTAAGCAGGAAAAAGCCAGTAAATGATGAAATAGAGCAAAGAGAACAAAAGCATACAAATGTAAGCTCACCTGTTGTCCCCGAACTAGTCAGTCTACACAACATCATCTTCGATGTAGCCTAAGATTCCCTTCAACTTTCCCACAGACTCCTCCCTGTAAAAAACTCAAAACCAACAATCAAACTAGGATTTAAAGATCTACAATGCTCCTGGTTCATGTTTACTTATACTATAATGATTTATTGAATGTGTCATGGAGAGCAAAATATGTACAAATTGAAAAACCATTAGTCCTTATACTTACCTGATGGCAGCCTTGATTTCATCATATGAAGCTTCCTTCTCCAGCCTCATTGTCAAATCAACCATGGAAACATCAACACTAAGCACACGGAAGGCCGTTCCAGTAAGTTTCCCCTTTAGTGCTGGAAGAACCTTTCCAACAGCCTTCAAATAGAAGAGAGAAGAATCAATAGGAAGTATCACCAACAAGGCCTAGCTAAGTGGAAGGCAATGGAGAAATACCGGTTACCAAGCTCCACATTCTATTCGCTATCAAATTGCAAGCTATCTAGATGTTTACACTACTTTCAAGGAACTAAATACCTTGGCAGCTTCAGTGCTGCCGGGAATGATGCTGAGTGAAGCAACTCTTCCACCTCTCCTGTCCTTGGCAAATGGTCCATGAACAGTCTTCTGGGTTGCTAAATAACAAAAATAAGCACCATCAGCAACAACACAATTTGAAACATCCAATGAAAGTAAGAACCAAGCTAACCTGTGATAGAGCGGACTATGGCCATTACCCTCAACAATTCCAAATCGATCATTAATAACCTGAAAGTTTTAGATATATAATTTGTCAGATTGTTTTCCTTTGCATCACAGAGCATACACATGAAAACTACCATTAACAACAGAATAAAGTGGATACCTTTGCCAAAGGAGCAACACAGTTGGTTGTGCAGCAAGCGTCGGAGGTAATACTGAGTTCGGACTTGTACTCATGCTCATTAACACCCACAACAAATATGGGTGCATCCTTGCTTGGGGCACAAATAATAACCTTCTTTGCTCCCTAATAGCATCTCCAATCCTCATGCACCATCTTGACTTATTTGGGAGAAAAATTGACAGCAGTCATTACTTAAAAACCATTCAAGACATTCACTATTTGAAATCATCTCTAATGCAGAGACCTTTGACACAGGGTATAGCTGGAAGAAAAGGACAGGAACAGGAGTTTTACAATTAAAAAAAAAAATGTTATTTGGGCTGATTTGGTGGTCTACCACCAGGTCTGAATTCAGACCTTCACGTTCACCCTATTTCTTCCACCTCATTTCCACATTAGATGGACTGCCCAGTATTGAAGACAAAAACTTCTATAGGATCTGTCCATTTGCATAGATGGCTTGACTTTTAGGGAAAGAGCACCTCCCATTAGAGATGCTCTAAGAGGAGAGTATCCATACACTTGGCCTCCTGATTGGGGGGAATCAGGCGGCCTACAAAATTTTAACCCAATTGACTAAATTAGTTAGTGATAGTAGACTAATTTTTTTTAGAAAATAGGCTAACAGTCTAACACTGCAAAATATGTTATGTCACTCGTGTGCATAATATTTCAGCTGGGTGAAAGGGTCTTCAACTTTGTTAATTGCTATAATTATGCCTTCAAATTTTTGCTATTTTTTAATATTATTTTTTAGTAATTAGCTTACTCGGTAGTTGAATGATAGTTTAACTATATCTAAATTAAATATTATGTTACTGTGATTTTTGAAATTCAAAGCAAATATTTTATGCTTCTGTATCTGTTACCGTTTACATAATTTTAAAATACCATATATTATAAAAGTAATTTAACATCAAATTAAAAAATGTAGAAAAAAAATATCTACGGCAATGCTTACGTTAGTATATACAATTAAAGATAATGGCCATAGGAGAAAGAAGTTAAGATAAATCTACAACAACATTGAACACTTTTAGAAGATGGTTAATTTCACATTTTGTCCCTCACCTTTGCAATTAGTACCATCTAGGTCCTCAACTTTTTTTTGACCTGCTGGGTCCCCAATCTTTTAATAACTCGCATGATAGATTCTTATTCATAGTTTCGTCAATTTTTCCGTTAATTCCCTAATGAAATTACCATTTTATCCCTTTTTTAAAATTAAAAAATAAAAAGTTTAAAAACAAAATATGTATATAATTTTTTTTTTTTTAAATGAAAATAGGGGACACTTCTTATACTGCTGGAAATCGCATCACAAAGGGGGAAGTCTCCACCTTTTTGGCTGTCAGAAATGGCTTTCCCCTTTACTTCTGCCATTTTCGACAGCTAAACAAGTAGAAACTCCCCTCATGTGCTTCCATTTCCGACAGTGATTTTCTCATTCCCGGCAACACAGGATTCCCATTTTCATTTTTTTTAAAAAATTATTTTTTTGTGTTTTAAATTTTTTAATTTAAAAATATAAATGATAAAATGGTAATTTGACTACTGACATAATGGAAAAATTGACGGAAGACTTATCTTGCAAGTTACTGAAAGGTTGAGGACCCAAAAGTCGGAAAAAAGGTTGAAAACCAAGGCAATACTAACTGCAAATATTATGGACAAATGTGAAATTAACCCTTTTGACTAACGAGTCTAGCTATGGCACTATCCCGATGGCATCTTATGACGCCATCTGACGTAAAAGCAGACCCGACAACTGGCACTAACTAATAAAGGAATTCTTTACTTTTTTTTTAATTGTTTTATTTAGAAAAGAGACTGCAAAATTAATAAAGTGTCTATGTGTCGTGTATGCATTGTGTTCTTGTTAAAAAAAAAAAAAAACTACAGTTTTGTCACGATGTTGATAGTATGGTGTTGTGTTTATGGTGTTCGATATTCTGGTCTTATATTCAACATCACTTGTATGATGTGTAAGTATACGGCATATATACCATTCCGCATATAACAAAATTACGATAGTTTTTTTAGATAACATGTAGTGTCCTTGTACAATGTACGTGCGCTGTGTTCTTGAAAAAAAAATAAGGGAGAGAACCCACGTCATGTGTTTTAAAAATTTCTTTTCTAGTTCAATTCAACAAGATTTATATGTAAATTTAATTAACTTTAATTGCACAGCTCTACTCCTCTTGTAAAAACATCTTTTCGTTTTCATAAAGATAGATCGGTGTTTTTAATTTAAATTCAATAAATTTTCAACAGCGTGGATCCCTATAAGTTTTCATAACTGTGATTCCTTGTTAAATCTAGATCATTAACTAATCTTCTTTACATTTTTCTAATCAATCTTTTGTTAATTAGTAATATTTTGTGTGTTTTTTTCCCTAAAAATTCTCTTCAAGAATTTCATTAACCTATTTTAAATTGTGAAAAATATAGTGCTCATATTTTTTAAATTGTTACTTCTTCTGTCCCGTGAAAATAGTCTCAGTTTCCTTTTTGTTTGTCTCAAATTATAGTTTACTTTTATTATTTAGTCTTAAAATTTTCTTGTGTGCTCATATTTAATATGCGTTAACGTCAATAAATAAGAATTAATAAAGTTAAATAACAATTAAATGAATGAGCATATTAAGAAAAATGTTCATAAATTTCACTTTTTCAGGAATATTAGTTGGACTTTCTTACTTTACGTGAAAAGATATGAGACTATTTTCATGGGATGGAAGAGTAAATTTTTTACTCCTATTTATTTACAATATTTAAAGTTGTCTTCGTGATTTTTTGCCCACGAAAGGGTCTTAATGAAATTTTAAAAAGGAATCATTACTAGAAATATGTGTTAATCGCGCAGGCTGAGAATAAGATTTTCAAGGGAATATAACTATAGTTAGCTATCAAACGGACTCTAAATCGCCTCAAATTTTCATCAAGCAACAAACATCTGTGTTGTTATGACATCAGACAGAAGAAGTGGTATAATACCACCCACTATGAAGTGAACTTGTGTCATTAACTGCTGCTGTTCATAAGCCTTGTTTTCAAACGAATGAAGGGACAATTTTGTTTGCCATCCATGAAATAAGACGGTAGTATCCATTTTTTGGTTTCCAAGCGATAGACGAGAGGCCAATGAAATGGCACATGTTTTAGCTAAGTTTTGTTTCAATGTGTCCATCTTGTGTGTGTGGCCTGAAAAACCTCCTGACTTCATTGTAAATATTTAGGAATATCTGATGATATGGAATTATGAACCTATTTCCTCGTAAAATAAAAAAGAAAGAAAAAGAATAGGAAAAAAATCATCATCAGGTATATATGTATGTACTATCAATCTAAGCTTTAAGCTTTAATTAATTGGTCTCTTAATTTCTTTATTTCCTATATAATATATACTTCAGAGAGTCTTGACTCAGTTTTTATTAATCAGCTTTCTTATTGTTTAGTAAGTGCATTGGAATACACTTAGGGTGTGTTTGATTGCAAATTATTTTTCTGGAAAAATTCAACCTAAATTTTTCTGAGCTAATTAAACACAATATTATTTTTCATGGAAATATTTTCCATCTTAAGCAAAAAATTGGAGATTTTTCTTGAAATCAAAGAAAATAAATTCCCAAAAGGGGAGATGAGATCATGGGAAAACATTTTCCATGGAAGATCATTAAATTTCAATTTATTTTCCACCAATCAATCAAACACACCCTTAAAATAAATTTAATTTTGAGGAATTTGCAAAAAATGCCACTTTTTAAAAGTCTTTTGCGAACATATATTGATCCTTTTTAAATTTTTTTTCAAAAGCATAATTATATTGCCACCATAAATTTTCCTTGATATATATATCCTACATGGTACATCCTTTGTACTTAAGTTTCTCTCCTCACATGGTGCTTCCGGTAGTGGTGCAAAGAAATGTGGGATAATCTTTGGGAATTGTACAAGCATTGCTAATGAGCCAAATCTGACTCCTTACGCTGAACTAGACTGCAAATAAAAATCAGCTAAATGTAAGGAGCCATATGACTTGGTTGATTTCTATTTGTAGTTTAGCTCTGTGTAATAAGTCATATCTGGTTCATTAGAAATCATAGGAATGGTACACCACACTCATCATTTATTTTAATTAATTTATCTTTTTTTTGTATTGGTTAAAATTTAAATTCTTTGCGGTGTAACTTTCAGTTCCAATCTTATTTGTGGTGTGATTAAAACGTAGTTGGAGAATCAAATTTTTGTAGTGGCAATATAACTGCTCCGTTCAAAATTGACTTTTTTTTTTATTTTTTTGGAGAAATTTACCCCGTAACAAAAAATGAAATTTCAAAATTTTCATATTCCATCTTCCTCAAACCCTTTGCTCTTCGTCACCAAAAGCTTCTCACCTTCTACAACCTGCCAACACACACCGGCCGATTTGTCATTGGGTGTCTCTTCTCTTCAAGTAGCTGGTCAAATTATGGATTGACAATTTGTTGTCAATTGTTTATCAATTTTTCCTATTTTTAAACTGTGTAGAAATTAAATTGCATACCATATAGAATGATATCCAAATGTACAGCTTAACAATTCATAGTTGGACACTTGAACTTGAACCAGACACGGTGCAGTGAGGGTATGATGAGGGTTTTAAAAAATTATATATTGTTAAAAATGAAAAAGAATCGTAAAAGGTTAAAAATATATATATATAACATGCATTATTACACTTGTAACATGGTATGTTACACAATATTTTTAAAATAAAAGACGTTATGTATGGAAATAGCTTAGATACTTAAGAGAAACATCAAGCTTCCCTTAGTATATAATAATGAAGTAAATATTGGCTAGGTTGTTCAAAGGGTTAATTTCAAGATTTAGCCCAATAAAAACAAAATGAGGTATGACGCAACAGATTCGCTAATGAAGTATACTGATTGCAAAAAAAAAGACTCATTCTTTATCTGAGATACCATAAACATCTTATTCGCCCCCGCCCCCGCCTCAAAAAAAAATAAAAAGACTAGCCCAAAAGCTACGCCTCTGAATTGACATAAAATAAAACGAAATAATAACCAACCTTAGCAGACAGTTCCTTGATGGATGGGTTTTAAAAGACAAACGAAATAACAACCAACCTTAGCAGACAATTTCTTGATGGATGGGATTCAAAAGACGAGACGTTAAAAAAAAAAGACTAGCAATAGACTGGACAGAGCCGTTAAAAGAAAGCGACGTAAAAATAGGAAAATGCAGTTTTGACAAATATAATGATTCCGAATGGTAAAAATACATCATATATCTTGATAAGTATATGAGCTCCTTGACAAGTTTACGGAATGAGTATAACAGCGATTCCTAGAAATCCCACGTTGTCGATTGGATGAGCAAAGCCCGCAACTGAAGTTGTAATTCCCGGCTCTTAACCTGTACTCCATCACAAAAATACAAAGTGATTAGTTGGAGAATGGCAAAAGCATAATATAATCAGCAACCACCATAATCCAGGCTAATTAAGGCACTTGACCTGTTCTTCAGAAGGATTAACAAACTTCACAAAATCCCCATCCAAGTCAGTATCAAAACCTCCATCATACTTAAATGTTAAATCCATCACTTATGACTTCCCTGCATGTAACAAAATACTTTTACAAAGTTACATACCGTTATTGAAATTTTTATACACATCGATCCATTAATTATAACCTTACATGTTTAGATGAGGTGCAGTAAGGGTGGTCTCTTTCCAAACATATGCCGCTCCATGACATTCATGTTCAAATTTGTGTTCCTTGAGGTTGTAAAGGAATGTTCTTTTGTCGAAACTATTTAGTCTTGTACGTAGCAATATCTTGGTGCCATCATCAGACATATAGAAGGGCTTCCAATGTCTTACATCATGTGAAGGTTTAACGGGAATTGAGAGCTTTCTGTTCCAAGATTTCACAACACCATATTCTTCCATCACCCACAAATCCCAGGTTCCTTCCGAGGTTCTAGTTTTGTTGGCATTGCAGCAATACAAACAAAGCTTTCTCCTCAGTATAGTTAACCTGAACGCACCTTCTTTTGTAAATACAAAATTTGATGGTAGTGCTAGATGTGTACATTTTTCATCGGCTATTACAATCAAAAGAACTTCACAAGAGTCACCGGTCTTAGCAATCCAGTGGGATGCTCCATTGAGCAAGTTGAAACTACGTTGGCGCCATAAACTATGGTAAGGTATATCCACAAATACTGGCCTCGACATGTCAATTTTTAACGAATAAAATCTAAACCCGTATTTCAAATCAGATAGTTCAACTCTCAAAAATACTTTATATTCATCAGAGACTGAGTCGAAAATCAAACCACATGCTATTATCCAATCATAGAACTGACAATACAGAATGCACTTTGATTCTTGAGTTGAAGGGTTCCATATGAAGACACTTCCGTTAATCTCTACAATGCAAAATAGGCCATGATCCCTAGTGATTCTAGTTATCCTGCCCCCCTCATCTTGAAATGGAGTTTTGACTTGAGTCATGTTACTAACATCTAATCCTTCGTTTGAAAGGGAACACAAAACAAACCGTGTTTTGATATATTTTTCGTAATGAAAAAGTACCCTCGTGAAATTGGATTGATTGAGATGTTTCTTCCTAAAGCAAGAATCTCGAGAAATCAAATCATTGAATGACTTTGAAACGCATTTAAAACGCATTAGAGATTTGACCGCAACTCTTGAGAGTATTTACACTATGATTTCCCAGGGAAAAGTTGCCTCCGCTGCCATTTCTTCCTCCCTTGTATATGATGATAATGGTCATGCTTTAACTTCAGCTTTAGTTTTTTTTTTTTTTTTTTTTGGGCCCCTTTTCCAGCCCAATGTAGTCAACGTCGGCCCAAAATAAACGTGACAAAATCTCCACATATTTATTTACATGTTTAAATTTTAGATTTTTGGGGAATTATACTGCCACTAATTCATACCTATAAACCACTACCCCACACACAGACACACACATACATATTAAATGAAAAGTGCCTTCATACATTTTACCACATTTTAATTTCTCACCACTTTTCCTCTAATAAGTTGAGTTAGTTTGGCCTTTTACTTCCCAAATGTGGTACTTGGTGTGGTAAACTTTATTTTAGCCTTTTTTTTATTCCTTTTTTTTAATTTTTATTTTTTTATAGCCACATTGGTGAGAATCTGGGGTTTTTCCTCTCTTCGAATTCTTCACTCTCTCGATTTCTTCTTATCTTATTTGATTCTAAGAGATTGGATATATTGTTGGGTTTGCTATTACTTATTGGTTTCTCATCTTATTTTTCTTTGACCAGAAGACATCGGAGAGATCAAAAAATTAAACTCAGGATTTTTGAAAAATTTTTTATTGAAAAATTCTTCATTTTTATTTTTGTTTTTTCCCATAGTATAAAAAAATCTTATATTAATCTTTTATTAATGGATAAGGGTGCAAATCAAATTAATTAATAAAAAGATAAAAAAAAAAAAAGTTTCTTATTATGTGCTTAATGTGATCACTTTAATTTAGATAAGTGCTTCCAATGTCTTAATAGAAACAATCTGGTGTCTCTTTTATAAATGTTACTTGGAATAAAGGCATAAAGGCAAAGATACATTACATTACCAAAATATAGAATGCTATGGCTAATCATAGTTTATTTAAGATTTATAATAACATAATATCATAGTATCTGAATTCTTCATGTATAACACTCAGGTGAGAATATGATTAAAGACAAAATTAATAACCACACCACATTATTGCAAACTATATCTATATTTAAAAAAAAAACAATAACATAACGTAATTTTCTTTATTCCCCCAAATTCTCACCTCTACGTTTTAATGAAGTATTTAATAAAAATCAAAATGTATCGTGGTACGGGTTGCAAAAAGAAAATAAAAAATAAAAATCTATAACAATACCAATTATAGTGAACTATAATAATTTGCCACTGTCAAACGGACCCTCAATTGCGTCGAATGTCACTTAGAATTAAGATCTTACACATTTTTTTATATTAACATTGTCACATTTAAGTGGTGAATGACGTTAAAATATTTAATAAGGTCATTTTGTAATCAAAATTGCAAGGTCATATTAAAGATTCTAAGCAATTTTCATTTTATCCATCAGTAGCGAAAGTGCAATTATAAACACATAAGCTGGCCAGATCAAAATTTAATTAGACTGCATTCCAAGAACTGATGGCAAAAAAAAAAAAGCCATTGACATTGAAAAAGTTATAGCAAATGCATCCTCTCGACGTAAGACTGTAGCAACCATCGGTTTAAAGGCTCTCCACACGCGACGAAGCAACCATAATTATTGTTTTCAGTGAAGAAAGGAAACCTGAAGACGTCCAGCAGCTCTTGTACGGCCTGTCTCACCAGAGACAATCCTGTGACCCTGCTCCGTCTACCCCAACCAGTGATGATATCTATGCGGTTTGGCCCAATCCCAGAAATGAGCATTTGTTTGCGAAACCACGCAAGAGTTCTTGATAGTGCAGTGACAGCAGTTCCATCAGACATAACATGAAGGTTTATAAGCCAGTAACAGCAACTTTTCTCTCTTACTGCATCTGGATAAACATTCTTTTGTTGGGCCACCTCCCAAACAGATCCAGCCTCCTCCTTGAGCCCTGACTTGTGGAAGAAATCGATAACGGCATCCACGATTCCCCTCTTGCTTTCTCTATCTTCACTATGCATCATATCCAAGAAATTGCTTACATGATCCCTCACATTCTGCCCATCAGGTCCGGAAGCAGGCATTGACAGTAGAAATGTATGCACTGGGTGTCTAGTTACTGTCATAAGCTCACAACAAAATGACATGTCCAATGGTGTTTGGGCTTCTATGCAGAAGCCAAGGAGCAAGGTGTAAGTTTGCAAAGAAGGATTCAGGCCCAAATTGTGCATGCTCCTAAGCAACCCATATGCGTCTGATAGGCGGTGTACCCTCAAGAAAGCACTAAGAAGAGAGTTACATGTAGGAACATTTGGGCGTAAGCCAGCATTAAGCATGGCTTGATACCATTCAGAAGCTTTCTCCACATCCCCCGCCTTTCCCCACAAGTCAATGAGAAGACCATAAACAGGCTCGTCGGGAACCCAGTTTTTTCTCTTCATCTCCACAAAAACTGCCTCTGCTTCATCCAGATAGCCACAATGGCCAAGAACTTCCATGACAATACTGTATGTTACTTTATCAGGCTCAAATCCAGCATTCTTCATATCACGATATAGCTGCAGAGCACTCTGGTAGTTTCTCGCCTTTGCTTGCAGAGCAATCATAATGTTGTAAGTCACCAGATTAGGTTTGCACCCATGATTAACCATCTCACAAAACAGCTTGTCGGCTGCAGCCAAGTGCCCAGCTTTCCCAAGGCAATTAATAATAACACTGTATGTGAAAGTATCTGGAGAAAGTCCCGCTTTCTGCATTCTTTGATACATATCCATGGCAATATCAAGATACCCAGCTTTTGCATGGATATCAATCAGTGTACAATAGGTTACACGGTCAGGTTCGCATCCTGCTCTTTGCATTTGACTAAAAACACTCAATGCTTCATATAAGTAATTTGCTTTGCCATAGCTATGAATCAAACGATTATATGTAACAACATTTGGCTGACATCCATCACTGACCATCTGATCAAGCAACTTGTTTATTGACCCAAATTGCTTAGCACAGCCAAGGATACCAACCATGGTAGTATATGTGTGTCCATCATGCTTGAACCCAGGTTGTTGTTTCAACCAATAGAAAAAACCAAGAGCGACTGTGTAATCTTGTAGCTGCTTAAGAATTTGATTTGCTTGGTAGGCATCTACGGAGTAGTTCAGCTTTCCAAGAGCCTCTTTTGTTGCTAGACTCCATCTGAACTTCTGTAATATGTGAGAAACACTTTCAACCACATAACTAGAACTCAAAAATTTTCTAGCTGCTGGAGCGACGTCCTTTGCTACTTTTGCATCTCCTAAGGGCCTAGTGACTCCTCCTGGGTTATTGCTGGTACACTTTCTCTCTAAGTGCTGTACATCTCGCACAAAGCAGTTTGAGTTCGTTCTTGATCTTTCAGGGATTGACCTTTTCCTATCACAAGCGCCCGAGGAGATACCTTCACTTGGCACATTCTTCATCCTTTTGTCTGAGCCCAACTTATCAGTTCTACCTTTTTTATCATAAGAAACATTTGTAAAGCTCACATCAGATGAATCAGCAGATGCTTTTCCATGGATCTTGTCTTTTCTAGAGGTTTTTACATTGACTGACCTGATGTTAGAAATTGGCTTTGAACCATGAACCATAGAGTCCACTGGTGAAGTCACCATTCCAACTGCGGCAAAACCAGCCTTAACAGTTTGATCTGTAGTATGAACTGATGAATGCATCATCTCCTTCACATCCACATCTTCCACATAATTAACACAATTTCCTCTGTCCAATGAGAAGGATAACTGTACTACTTGTGGTTGAGCACACCCCACAGTAGAATTCACCACTTTTCCTGCAGTGGCTGAAATCCGTGGGTCTACTCCTAATGAAGCTCTTGATACTGAGGCAGATGGCGCCTGCAAATGTTGGTCATTTGTTTTGAGAGTCCTTCTAGATATACAAGTCTCATCCTCAGAGCAAGTGCTTGAACTCCCATCTGCTGCACTGCATCGAGGCCCACTCAGGAACAAAGACCTGGCAGACTGTGATAGGGTACCAAGCTGCTTTGCCCGTAGCATCGTCTGTTAATTCAGCATTGAAAAATGAGTTATAGTTCAACTTAGATAGTGGTATGAAGAGACATAGTAAACATGGTACAATTTTCACATTACCATCAAAGTATTTAGAGCACAAAAAGAAAAACACGAAACCCATCAAGATGCAATTGATAGCAGGCATAGAAACTAGAATTTTTGGGGAAAAGAACAAGAACGAAGTATCAAGCAATAGCAAAGAAACACAGCTCTATGACACGACTAAAGCAATTAGCATCAATACTACGGATAACAGGAAGTATAAGAAGAAAGAGAGAGAAATAAACAGGAAATATATTTATGAATGCTAGGAGATTATTCAAAGCCAAATACGATAAGAAGAGAAATGACCAGCGTGCACCAAATGAGAGCGACAGTCTGGTAAAATATTAAGCCCAACATGAAAAGAAAATGAAAATGTCTTTGCCAGCAATAGCAGGAAACAAGCAAACAAGTATGAATCAATAAACAGCACTTGAAAACAATCAGTTTGCCACATGAATATCAGTCAAAATCAGCAGCGTTCACAAGACATTACCTTATATATCTTCATCTTTGATAGTTAATTAACCACAATAACATGGTTTGTACAAAGATATGCATCCAAAAGAATTTCTTCCTTCTATTAACTAAACTGAAATAATAATGTCAAGCGCAAAGGATAAAGAAAAAATAGCGAAAATAAAATAAAAATGCAGCAATGGCACTGCAACATAACCAACTGCAATTGATTGGTTTCAACAGAAACAGAGATGAGAAATAATAATAAGAAGATTGAATTTACAACTAATGAATGTCACAAAGGCGTGCTTGTGTCTAACAGAATTTATAATTCTTTGTTACTCAATCAGAAACAATTAAGTGACTTCCCACAGAAAGGGGAGAAAATCTTAAGGGGTACATAAATGCTGCTTATGATACGGAGGTAACAAAACAACAGAATTGACGAGGAACTCCATCAAACAGAAGAATAATGTCACGATGCCAAGAGAATTGATTCAAATGAATATTTCAAGTATATAAAAATTCTTTTATTTGTGCAGCAATTACATTTGACTATTATATATTTGTCTTGCTCACCAAATTTAAATTTAAATTCCATTTTATAAATTCATCTCTCCCCTCAAGAAACTATAATAGAGGTAGCAGAGCCTCTGAATACGGATATGTGAGAAACAAATTAGATGCATGAGTGTCACAAGTCCAAGTACCAAGGAAGGAAATGTTCTATAGTACATCATTAACATAAATAAACACTAGCAATGGTGATTTAACCAGAAAGTATAACTAAAATAAAAGAATGAAATTATCTTTTATATTCTTGAAAAAGAATAGAACAGACAGAAACATACAATATTATCCAACAGTTCCAAATCAAGCCTACACAAAATCACATTCCAAAATGCTAAAAATGACCAACATAGAAGGCAGAAATACAAATCCATTCACTCACAAAAATGGTCCAAGTGCATGAAAAACTAAACAATTAAGCAATGTTCCAACAAACGCACAAACATAGAAAATGAAAGAGAGAGCCCAAAAACCAACAGCGACGCACATTCAAAGTAATGACAATAGCCTAAAACAAGCATAAACCCTTTACAAACAGTGTAATCAAAATCAACCCTTCCAGCTGAAGGCCACCTACAAAACTCCGAACAGAACATTCACATCCCACCAAAACAGAATCATAGAACAAGAAAAGAGTACCTTTTTCTCCCAAACAAAAAAGAATTAAGTACTTCTCAAGAGGAAAAAATGAGAAAAGAAAAAACTTTTGGTAAAGGAGAAAATGGAAGGGTTAAAGCAGAGACAGCGGCTGCGAAGTGTATCGTGTTTATGTCAACCTCTGAGTTTCCGGAAACTGGGAAGGAAAAATTGTGAAATTTTCATTTTACATTATTAAATTAATCCCGGGATATTTTGATTAGAATAGCCTCACCCCAGGGTTTATTGTTCGAGAATTTTGTGAAGCTTTCGTATGCTACGTGTCAATTTCCATACCGTCGATCTTTTATATGTCGGATGCTTCCAGTCACAGCCTCGTGTTGGCCATTTTCCATTTTGGCTTCTCAACTTAGTCGCTGTTTGAAGTCATTATTCAAATTGAATTATAATGAGAATTAATAAGGAGGTGAAATGAGTAATGTAAATTTAATAAAAATTTAAAATTTATAGTTATAAATGAGTAGTTATCAAATCATTAGTCAAACCAATGACAAGTGAAATTATAAGGTATTTTCATAAAGAGAATCAAACACCACCTTAATTCTTTATTTTGTCTACGATTTCTATTTTTTTTTGAGGAGGGGAGAGTCCTTTTCAAACATTAGACATACACGTAGCGTCGTTAGACTATTGGTGTTTGGTCATAAGTTTATTAACCAAGACCAAAATACAAGATAGTTTATAGCGTTTGATCATTTTTAAGTCCATTAACACATAATAAAATACAAGATAGTTTCTAATGTTTTATCAAATAATTATTGATTTTCAACATTCAAAAGTGAAGATACATAAGTAGTATGTCTTTACATGATCAAATATGTCATTTAGGGGTTGCCCATGGCAACTAATGGTAGTCATATGTTTTCACCTTAAAAAAGGGGAAAAAATTGTCCAATAAAATAATATCATGTGTTTTGACATTTATAAATTGATTGCAAATACATTGTAACTCAATGAAATGTAGAATTCACCAAGTGTATGGGAAACCAATGCGATCATTTTCTAATTCCCTTAAAGTAATTTGTTATGCCTTTTAGAAAAAAAAAAATGTAATTTGTTATGAAGGACTTATGAAAACAAAAATCCATTTCAATTATATATTTTGTAATTTTAACTAATTATGTAACTCATTCAATGAAACTAAGAAAATTCCACTTTTTATTTTGAAAAAAAAAAAAAGAACAAGAAAATTTCTTTTTCAAAATCAATAATCTAACCAGTGTGACAAAATCACAATATGGTCATCCTCTATATAAAGCATTCAATTAAGCTTATTGGCTTCACCTACCATATCTAACAAAGTGAAGCCAACTTAAAAGACGAATTGATAGATCAGTTATGAAACCCAGCCTCAAAACTCACGTGGACGATCTATTTCCCCTGTTTTTTTTTTTTTTTTTTCACAATATAGCCCAATTGCAAAGTTAAAGCTATTAAGGGAAAAAAAATAATAATAATTAAAACAAAGTCAAAATGTTAAATGGAAAAGAAGATTCTAGAAGGATCTTAAAAGTCAACAGAAAGGAGATTCGTCCATCCAGGAGGGGGACCACGGCGTTGTGGTCAAAAGTTTTTTATTCACAAACCCGTCGCCCCAAGGCGGCGCAAAATTATCATATTACCCCTACCAAATAATATATTATTATCAATTACTAGTTTTTTTACCCATACCTTACACGGATAGAGTTATAATGTACATTCATATCAAAATTGATATAAGTGTGTTTTTCATACATCGTACTATAAATAAAGTTTAATATGACAGTTGCATTGTATAAAATGAATCACTATGCAAAAATTACAAATCATCACTGGATATTTATTTGTAGTAAAATGCTTAAATATTGAGCATAAATTTAATAGTATAACTGAGCTTATAATTCTAGATCTTCTGCGAATACGCTGTGTAAGTTCACATGTTCAACCTATTTAAAGTTGTAATAATTAGTAGTCAAATGATTGAATTACAATCAATTATTACAACCATGAATCTAGTATCTCACTCGTGCATTATGCGAGAGACTAATTTAAAAAAATCAATAATACCGAATAATAAAATATTAAACAGATATGTGCTATTTGATTTGCATAACAAAATCAATAAATTTACAATTTGGTTTAGTATTTAACGCTTTAAATTAATGTTTTATTAATAACTAATGTTAAATTAAATTAATGTTTTATGACATGTGGTTTATCATAGTAAATTGAATCAAAGAAAAAGTTTTGAACTAATTTAATTTTCCTTCTTTGTTATTATGAGATCAATCTCATGAGTATGTATTTAATCGAAATGATAAGGAAGTGCCAATAACCTAAATTTTGAGCTATTAGCATTTTAGAGAAATATAAAACCTTTGAGGATAGCCTAGAAACTAGCAAAATAGATATACAAAATACTAATAGATAAAAAATAGTATAATATTAGAGATTAATTTAGAGCTTAATTAGGAATGCGCGTGTGTTTATATGTATGTATGTATGTATGTATGTATGAACAAAATAAGATCGAAAATTAACTTGCAATCTTCAAACTTATTTATATACGTATATAAAATATATATTAATATGAGAATGTTTATAAGATTGAATGCATGTAAAATAAAAGCATATATAACCAGGAGAATAGATATTTATTTATTATTTTTTTATTTTTTGAGAAAATATCTCGAGTCGAAAATCCAATTTCTTTTTCCTTTTTTTTTTTAAATACAAAGAAAACATAGAGGAGAGGTGGGAAATTAGGGAAAGGATAACCGTAGTTCGAATTCAAAACCTTCGATCTGAAACATAAGCTAAAATGTATAAAAAGACTACTAAAATTTGATCATTTTACATTGAGTATGGGATTTTGTTGCAGCATTATTATATCATATATGTGATAAATATATCAACTAAATGCACAAATAAATAGAACTTATTAAGACAATGAATTATATACTTCATTTAATTTTAATCGAATATAGTATTACCGAAGGTAAATAGAGGATACTAGAATCATGTATAAATATATTTTAACCACACAAAATGAATAGATTTCTACTGATTATTATATATGGTAATCACTTTCTAGGCATGTTAGTATTTGATAATCAATTTAATGGATTTACATTTATGGTATAAGCTATTTCAGTAATTTAAACGGTCTTAAGTCTTATTATCCAATCTGAAATCGTCATTTTTGAATTAATTAATAAATTTACAAATTACTCATTTCTTCTAAACTCTGCAACATGAAACTATAATTTCCTATATTGTGATTTCTATATAGTCCGCCACTTCTACAGTAATGCAGGTCCTCAATTTTGTTCTCTAATTATACCAACTTTGATTGGAGGTACCGAATGTCTCTGTATTAATTTTATAGATTCACATGTAAGATCATGTAAATTAATAGAGGGAATGCGCCACATACACATGATGTTTCCAGCTCAAAACTCTAGTTATCTTGCTTCTTTGTTTATTTGTCTAAAGTAATATTACAATCTGTTAGTTATTACCTCATTCAATTTTTATATTTATATGGTTGCATATATATATACACACACACACTGCATACTTTGAATTGAGAAAGTAATATTCAATTGTATTTTTTTTAATTTTTAATCCTTTTTTTAAAAGTATTATTATGCACTTTAAATTTGCAATTAAAATATGATTCATTTAATTATTGATTGTTTAAGGAAAAAACTTCTTTATAATATAAAAAGGAACACGTCATTGTTCAGTGATTCGTTTATAGAATTTTTTACCTGTTTTTGTGAAATAGTATGCTTGAAATCAGTTCTCACTTTCCACTAGGGATGACAACGGGGCGGGTCGGGTCGGGTCGGGTTTGGCCTTCCCCGTCTCCGCCCCGAATTTTTTTACCCCGCCCCGATCCCCGAGTGAGTCGGGGCGGGGCGGGGTCGGGGATAGGAAAATCCCTGACATTTGCCCCGATTTTTTTTTTTTTTGTAAAATCCCTATATTATTTTTTTTTTTGTTGGCACTAATTCACAAGTCAGAGGCAGCGCAGTTGGTTAAAGGTTGTGGTAAGTTAGACTAATGGTTGAGAGTTCGATTCAACATCAACACCAATTTTTTTTTTTTTAATTAAGTTGAAATTTCGGGGTTCGGGGCGGGTCGGGGCGGGGCACCCCAAACCCGACCCCGCCCCGAATCTGAATCTGTGCCCCGTCCCCGCCCCGTTTATAGAACGGGGCGGGGAATCCCCGCCCCGTTCGGGGCGAGTTTTCATCGGGTTCGGGTTTTCGGGGCTTTTATGCCATCCCTGCTTTCCACCGTGAAAAATAAAATTCTAAATAAAAATTATCACGTTGGAAATATAATTCCCCGGAAGGGGGGGGGGTTGAAGGGCTGTCTCGTCTTTTCAACAACAAAACATAGAATCCTTTATGCGTGCAGTACCCATGCATTTTCCCCATGTATGTTCGTTCAGGTTGGACCAATCCCCAAACCCCAACCAAAATCCTCATAATCCGTACCCAACAAATCTTCCGCTGATACTCCGACACCCCGATCCGGCGTAAAGATGAACGGCGATTCATGGGCTGATCAATGGGACAACGCTCCCGATCACTACCCGGAAAAGAAGAAGAGCAGTTCTGGCGCCGGCGCTGCGGCGTCGAAGTACGGGAAGAAAGTCGGAGAAGGCCTGGGGAAAACCAAAGAAGCGGCTTCTCACGGCGTGAAGAAGGTTAAAGAAGGAACCTCCGTTGGCTTGCAATGGATCAAACAGAAATACCGTAAAACCACTCAAAAACAGTGACGATTTGCTCGACGACGAACGATCTATAGGGTTTGTGTTTATCGATTTTGGTTGAAACTGATACTGAATTTGAATTGGTTATATAATTTTTTTTTAATGACTTATTTGGTTTTACGTTGTTTCTCTTCTGCGTTTGGCGGCACAATCAAAGACTTGTTATTGAGGAAAAGGATAAAAATCGATGGACTTATTCGATTCAACGTGACCTATTCAAGATGTAATAAATAGATTAAAAAAATAAGGTTAAAGGCTATCTTAAAATTGAACTGAAATACCCCATATAATGTTATTATTTTGGTAATAATGTTGTTTTAAGTACTGATGATGTTCATTGCTAAAACTTAATATTGCAATTTTCATACGTGTCGGTAAGGATATCAAAATGGGGCTTTAACAGGTGATAAATAAATGTTTATTTAATTCAATTTATGGTAATTGATTTGTAAAGAGAAATTATAAAGAGGTGAAATGAATGATGTAGATTTAATAATGAAATTTATGGTCATAAATTAGTAGTTATCAAATTAATAGTTAAATCAGTGATAAGTGAGATTATAATATATTTTGATAAAGAATGTGTAAAAAGGCTAGTATAAATGTGTTAGGTTGATTTACAACATCTTAATATTGCAATTCCCTTGAGAAACAATCTCTTACTTTCCCCATTTTTTTTTTTCTTTTTTTGGGCTCCGAGTAGAGCCCCCCCCCCCCGGGGGGTTTATTGGCTACGAGTAGTGTTAGCACTTAGCATTAAATATTTTTTATTTTGAAAGAAAGGAAATTTTTGGTAATGCGGTTTCCGTAATGGAACTTCATTCTTGCATTCTGTATATTTGTTCTTAGGAATTAGTATTCTATCAGAATTCACAAGACAAATTTCAGTAACAATTTAAAAGCTGCAAAAACAAATAACATCATAGTGCAAATACGGGTACTGGTTTTACGAGTTATATATAACATTGTTACGGTACCTCAGATCTCATGTGAATATATGAATGCATGCCACGTGAATTTTCATGACACTTTCCCTATCATGTGAGTGCATGACGTGCATCTGATCCATTCACTCACATGAACATCGCCTGAGTGCTAGAAAATTTCAATAGTAACGAAATGCAAAAAATTTAACAAGGCTTTGACAATCATACTCACATTCACGCGTCATATATTATCTCTTACTATGTGTGAGTTGGTCTAATATGAAAGACATTCATTCTCAAATTCTATATATAAATGTTATGTTATTCCACGGAGCTTCAAACATATCAATTCTATATATGTCATATTATTCCTCTTTCAAAGGATGTTTCTAATAAACACATACTTTGGAATGATTATCGAGGACTCTCGTGTGTTGTGGGTTGTTGCTAATGCTTTTTCAAATGATGTTTCTGATAATACATACTTTGGAAAGATTATCGAGGACTGTCATTTGTTGTCAAATGAGAGACAAGGCCTCAAGTTTGAGTGGGTTTTAGAAGATCTGCATATTGTGTCGCTATATACATTAGCTAAAGCGGCGGATTTTATGTCAAATTCTATAGAATGTCTTTGTGACATCCCAAAATTTTCTTTATGTCACAATATTTTCTTTACCTTTTTATTTCATGTGGTTACGTAAGTTTAAGGGCTAACTTATATACATACCTAAAAGTTAAAGGTGAAATAGTTAAGTTATGGTCAAAATTAAATAAGTTTGGGATTTATGTGGAGTTATATTACAAGTTGGTAGCTAAATGTAATCATGGCAAAGTTAAGAACCTAAATGAAGCAAAGTGAGAAGTTGAGAGACTTAAGGTGCAATTTTCCTAACCCTCTAAATAATTCTCTTGCATTTTGGGATAAATTACACATAAACACACACTACTCACGCACGCAGCTCGCAGAAAGAACGAAATGGAACGGATAAAATGAAAAGAAAAAGGAAATGGAAGGAAAAAGGAAAAGGAAGAAGGGGTTTGCACGTTGTTAGCTTGGTTTGGCACTTGGACTCTTGATTTCTTGGTACAATTTCATATGAGTAAGTGAAATAGTTATTTTTAAGGTTTTTGTATTTTCTATTGGGTGTTAAATTTGTGATTTATTCTTATGATTTGATGTTAAATAATTGATGTTTATATTGAGAGAATAATGAGTTTTATTTTTATTAGCTTCTATAATATATTATGGGTTGATTTTCATAAATCCTAAATATGAAAAAAAAATTGGAATTTTTCATATACGGTTTGAGGTGATAAATATTAAAAGAGAAATGTTGCGTTTGTTGATGTGGGTTAGATATAATTGAAAATTTTTGAAGTATATGCATGTGATGAGAATTTTGGGTTTAAGGTTAATAAGTTTAATCTAAGGAATTTTTATAGGATGGAGTACTTGGGTTATGATTTAGCCGTTTTACAAGTTTAAATGGCGTGAAGTTATTCTTGGACATGAAAAGAAAATCATACAAGGGTTAGTGTAGAATTATGGAGAATTAGTATATGAAATTATGGACTATAAATAAGACATTAAAGCTAGAATTTTGAATGAAGTGTTATTTGGGACTATGAAATGAATTTCATAATATTTTATTAAATTAACTGAAGCCTTTGGGTTAATTGCAAGATGAAAATCTTGGTCTTTAATACAAAAGGAGAGTATAAGAGGTTAACATGAAATTCTATGAAAGCCAAGCATATATGTACAAGTTTAATAAAAGAATTAAGGCTAGAATTGGATTTTGGAAATGATGAAGTTTCTGCCCGCCCAACTTTAGAAGGCCATAACTGATTGTATAAGTGGAATTTTAACAAGATACAAGTTGAAAAATGATCCTCTATCAGTTGTCTATCATTGAAAATTCGAATGACATCATTTGGAGACCGGTAGGGGTTTTATGACCTGTTTTGTGAGGATGGTCACTTTTTACTCGAGAATGAGATTTTGGGAAGTAGGAAAATATTTTGGTGTTCTGATTGTGTTTTTCTTGAGCTCAATTTCATATATGATGAACATATATGAGTTTCTTATCTTCTAGGAGAATTTCATAAACATACGACACCATTCGTGATTTTAAAATGATTTTGAGCGGGCATTGCCCAAACAGGGAAAACTAAATGAGCATTGTTCGAAGAGTTGAATCAATTCTCGATTCAATTAGTGGTGTTATGATTTTATAGAATGATATGATGGTAAATGAAGAATTGGTGAAGTTGAGAATAAATACAATTAATGATTGAATTAATATTTAATAGCAAATGATGAAAGTTGTCAAAAACCAAAGATCGTGTTTAAAGATAAATAGTTAGTTTTATATTTGGAAGGAGTTTAAGATTTTAATATGGGGTATTACTACAATTTCTAAGATGTAAAATAAAGTCTAGAATAGTTATGCAAAAGAGACACGTTTAATTGAACAATGACGAAAACTCGAAGAATTCAATAAAATGGAGGACTTGAAATCAAAAAGGGAATTTTATTTCGGTAAAGCTAGTCGAATTAGAAAGTCCTTAATTAATAGATAAGTTAGAACGAAAGTAAATGAGATTAAGCAAGTATAAATAAAAGAATTGAGTTATATATGTGAATTGAGAAATCATGAAGAAATTAAATATTAAATATAATTTTCATATGATGTCACAGGAAATGATAAAGACTCAATGAAACACGAAAGGAACTATGTTGCTACTTAGCCGGTAAGTGGAGATTCTTTCTTCTTTTCTTTCTAAATGAAAATGTATATTAAGCTTTGATTTCACAGAATTCGTAATGTTTTATGATGAATGTATTTCCATGAAATTTCACGGAAGTTGATACTTCTTAGAAAAGTTCGTGTGAACGTTTGTATGAAATGATATTTCATGATTTTAAAGAAATGTTTGATTTGAGACATGATTTATGATATATGAAAACCCCAAATGTGTATCCAATGCTATGATATGTCGCCTACGGGCGAAGGGGCCTATATGGCTCAAGCTGACAAAAAGAACGCCGCCCAAGTGAAGGGGCCTATGTGCTAGCTATACCTCAAACTGTTTAATTGTACCGCCTAGGGCGAAGGGGTCATAGGGTACCTATGGCTCAAGCTGACCGTCTACGCGCGTATGATATAATATTATGATCATGATATGTTATATACATTTTGGGGAAAATTCTATGACGATCTTGAAATGAAATGATGTTTATGATGTTCTCCAAGTGAACTTTACGACGAATATTAATGAAATGATATTTATAATGTGTTCCTACATGAATGATTTTATTAACACCGATGTTATGCTGAGATTTCAGTTTCAAGTTACGAAAGTCCATGAATTGACTTATTTATTTTGTACGTGATTTTTGAGAAGATATATTTAGACTTCTCAATACATGTTTATTTTAAAAACTTCACTCACTGGGCTAGTAGCTCATATGTTTCCTAAATAATTTTCTTTTAAGGTAGTAATTGGAGTTTGGGCAACACATCAGGATCGAGCCTTCTATTTCCAGAATTGAGCCACCACTTAATGAAACGAAATTTTTATAGGGTTGTCTTATTATGATTTATATACTTGAGACATGTTAAGCTTATTAGCATGCATTGGGGTATCTGTTATGAGTTCTACTTAGTTTTAGTATATTTCTTCACAGTGAAGTGTTATAAATAGAAAAGTTGCAATTCTTATATTGTGAGGTATTGGTAGGCTTGATCCACGAAGTGATGTTGCTGAAAATGAGAAATTATTAGTTTGTGGGATGTTGCTGCGTTGGTGTTGGGAAAGTGTTACATTGTGAAGTGTATTGGGTTGATATTTGGTACTATGCCGGTTGGTTTGTTTATAAATTAGAGGATATGCCGTCAAAATTTTTCTAGAATAAGTAGTATATTCATGAGTCTTGACGGTAAATTCTAGCTTCTAGTTGGAATTTATCGTCGGCGCACGTCCAACTTCTAGTAAGTTAGATGTACTGGGAGTTGAGCGTGTCAGTCTTTGCCTTCCCCATTGTTTTATTTCTAATGTACTTTTTTCATATTGTACGGATAAATAAATTTTCCGAGAGAGAGAGAGAGAACTTTCTTCTCACTTTTTACATTATACTATTGTGTGTGTGTGACATTTTAGTTTCGACTACTAGCTTGTTTGATTCTCATTATTTTGTTTAAATTTGGGGAAATTATAATTAGGACAGAGGTAGAATATTTATTGAAAATGTAAAAAATGATTGAAATATGTACTTGTAATTAAGCAGTTGTCAAATTAGTTATAAACAAATTATAAATGGTGAGAATAATGAGAGTCAAACAAGCTCTACGTCTAAGCTCTAAAAATTGGCTATTTCTTTTTCAATGGGAGTTTCCCCATTCCTGCATCTCTTTTTTTTTTCACATTTGAAAGGCTATTCTCATCCAAGTTTCTTCACTCTTAATTTGAAGAACAAAATAATTAAGTAGGCCACAGGAATTATGCAAAAATCCTGCGCAGTGTTTATAAAATCAGATAGATTATCGAATTAAAAAAAGTAGGTCAACGGCCAAAAGTTCAATTAGATTAAACGTGTTTGAATTAATTAGTAAACAATTAAAGAAATTAAATTTTCTTAAAAGATAAAACTTTCTCAATATTTTTATACTTCAAAAAAATTATAAATTCTCTGTTTTTTAACCAATTTTTGATGGTCCAGACGGGATTTTATTCATTTCCTGTCCGGTTTTTGAGTTGAATTAAACTGATTTTTCTGTCATTTTCCAATTTATTCAGTTGTGCCGTCCTTCCTAAACCATGGTCCTACATAGGCTCTACATGTTTCATTTAACGCTGACTAAACGAATGGAGCATGGATTAATATAACCCGCACACATATAAGACTTCAATTATCCCATCAACGTCGCGGTAACTCCATTTTCTATATCACCTGAAATATAACGATTCAGGCATAAATAATTGTTTTTTTTTTAAAGTAAAATTGCATTCTGTATTATAAAACTCCATTCTTTGTATCACCTGGAATATAAGAACAGCAATGTTATTTAACACCACTGGTACTTAGCACCATATTAAGGTGACATTGAATGATAAATTAAATCAAATAGGTCTTTTATTTATTCATTTAATTTCACTTATCATTCAATGCCACATTAGTTGCCACATAAACTGATACTAAACACCACTGTTGTCACATAGTATTATTCATATAATAACTAAGTCATAAGTATTTTTTTTGAAGTACAATTACATTCTGCATACTATAATAATTGAGGCATAAATAATTTTTTTAAGTACAATTACATTATGATAATTTTTTTAAGTACAATTACATCATGTATTATAGATAGTTGCTCAGATATGTGTCATAACTCCATAATAACTCCTAATGAAACACATCGCAAAGAAATCAACAATCTACCAACCAAAGCAAAAATTCAAACCCCAATATAGGGGATTACAAATTACAATAAATGTAGACAAACCCCCTTCATATAGGAAGAATCGAACTTGAGGCCTCAATCTTAACTTTAACCCCTATTAACAAACGGGTTAAAGCCTCGTTGACAAGGCATAAATAATAATATCTGTATCTATATTTATATATATAAGCAAATTAGTCTGCGGTACGTTTGTACCGCAATTTTCCCACCAAAAAGTATGTTAATAAGGTCTTTTTGATATTTTGTTTCCTATTGAGGTAACTTGTGTGGTATTCTTAATTTTTATAATTTTTTAATTTTTTACTCTCTTTTGCGTTATCTATCTAATTTTTTGAAATAAGATTCACTATTCTATTTAATAACTAACATATATTTATCATCATTTAATTATTTAAATGATTGATAAATTTAATTATGTAATGATGAATAAATGTTCATATGATTAAAATACTTATAGTTTATAATTTTTTTAAGTAAAAAATTTATAGTTTATAATTCATAAAATAATGAAATATAATTAATATGAATAAGAAACTTAATTAAACCCGTATCCGTCAAATAATAATAAAACAATAAAAATAAATATGAATGAGGAACTTATTTGATAATTCCATGTTCATTGGATAATAAGTTTCTTTTGGAACTTTTATTTTTTATAAAATGCCTTATTTAAACTGAATAATTAATTAATTAAACATATATAAAGATATACAATAGAAAATTTTAATGCTATCTCTTTTTAACTAGAAAACTGAAAAATTATTATTTTAAAATTAAATATTCACACTACCACATAATAATAAAAGTTGTTTTTAATACTAAGAAAGTGATTTTTTATTTTTTTAACACATGTCGAAATGCACAAAAAAAATTTAAATTTGCAAATTATCACACTTGTCTTGCAAATATTTTTCTCTTGTTACGTTTATATATTTATCATTTCATTTATTAGTAGATAACATCCCGTAAATTTTGAGTCAAAAAGTCAAAATTTCATTAAAAATTTCTATCAGTTTTGCTTGTTATGAATAACTAATTGATTTGACATTAAAATTTAGTTGATATTATAATTAATCAAGTTTATTCTCCTCTCAACTTATTTAATTAATTTCATTATTTTATAATTATTAGATTTATATTTAGATAAGTTAATTGACATAAGAAATTAAAAATTAAGACAAAATAGTGTAATTTATGATCTTGCAGTATTTAATTAATTAATAAAGAGATAGAAGTAAAAGAAAATCTAAATAACACACAACCTTACTTGTCATTGATTTACAGAAGATCATAACATATGAACATATAGGACCATCTTATCAATGAAAGGTTTACATTTCATTGTGAAAAAGGCGGCGAGACCGTAATAAATAAGAGTTATGCTATATGAACAAATACACATAAAAAAATCTAATAAAACTGACACATAGTACAATTCTGTTTTTCAACACATCACATTATTTTTACATTAACACTTATCACATAACTCATATGTCAATTTTATCTACTTTTTTGTCTCTCTTTTTATCAAACTAGAATTTTCCAATAAATAAACCCTCGCGTGCTTGTTTTCCACACCCAAAAGGTGTCCACTTCATGCACTCTATCCCTTTAATTATTGGCTTAAATAAGGATCCGTTATTATAAATCAAATGATTTATAACACATTTTGAATTTTAAATTTTTGAGACACTTATTAAATTCTCTCATTGACACTTTACCTCCAAAACACATTAAATAACAACTTTTTAAAATTTAACCAATTTAATTAAGCCACATGTCTTCATAAATTTAACCATTTAAAATGTGTTATAAACCATTTAGTTTATAATCAATGACAAACGGATCCTAAAAATTTTGGTTACCTAATATTTAAATCCGCGATAGTGGAGCGTGATTGAGTAATCAGATCGAGAAGACAACAGTAGTGGCAATGGCAACCAGAATTCCCAATCGTCCACTTTTCATCGATGGTGAATGGAGGGAACCCATCAGGAAAAATCGCATTCCAATCGTCAATCCAGCCACCGAGGAGAATATTGGTACACCCAGATCCTTAACAATATTTTTGTTCCAAGTTTTTTGTTTGTTTCTTTCTTTGCTTTTTCCCCTGTCAATCTCAGTTTATCGCGTTTTGCTGTAAACCAAGAGTTTATAAGTCTTGTTTGATTAGCAGTTTGTTAATATTAGATGAAATCGTAAAATATCTATGGTGGAAGAATTGGAAGAAAAAGACCAACTGTACAATTGAAGAGAATTTGGGATTCGGCTAGTTGTTTTAACTTTATTATTCAATTCAACTCGGGCTTCAGGAGTGGAGGAGCTTATAGAACTTACCGCACTCTTTCTTTTTTTTTTTTTTTGTGGGAGATAAACAGGGAACTGGTTTATAGTCTACTTTTCTGTTTTCACCAAAATTAATGAAGAAGGACATGTTAAATTATTGATTTCATGTACAGCATGTAATGAATCTTAATATATATGTATTTTTTTCTTTTATGAATTTTATGTGTTTCAGGGACCATTCCTGCAGCTACAGCAGAAGATGTAGACGTAGCTGTGGAAGCTGCGCGGAAAGCATTTTTCCGAAATGGGGGCAAAGATTGGGCTTCAGCTACTGGCGCACATCGTGCTAAGTATTTACGTGCTATTGCTGCTAAGGTTCATAGTTTGATTTGCCATTGGGTGCATTTGTTGGTGCTGTTTCAGACTTCATCTAATAATTTTTCATTGATGTCCTGGCCTTTATGTTCAAATATATTTCCTTAAACTGACATCTCAGTAATTTAATACACAGAGTTATGACCTACTAAACGAAGTATCAGAATTAAAAGAGCAATTCTACGGGGACATGAGAATGTGATATAAAAAATTGACATTCTTATTTGGCACTAATTCATTGGATTATCATTACATGTGTCTTTTTTCATCACCTAATGAAACTGTGCTACATCTACAATGTCAGTTTTTCATGTCACATTCTCATGTCCCCCAAAAATTTTTGGAGTTAAAATTTGTCAGGTTTTCCTTCTAGATGCATAAAAAATTTCAAATTGCTAGTTATTGTATCTGTATATCTGGCTTGTATACCCCCATTACTATGATCATCCTTAGGATAATTTTCTTGGTTTAGATGTCTGGCTGCTTACTCTTTTCTCTGACATGTAGATTACAGAAAGGAAATCTGAATTAGCAAAACTTGAAGCAATCGACTGTGGGAAACCATTGGATGAAGCGGCTTGGGATATAGTATGTTTTAGATACCTGGTGAAATGCTTTTCCGGTTCTGTATGTTACCCATGGCTTCATG